>JAQGAZ010000351.1:0-68557 GCA_034692225.1 Polydesmus complanatus | reverse complement strand
CACTTTTACTTCTTTCGACGCGTCAGAAGCCACCTTCTTGTAGAGCGGCAAGAGGCATGTCTGTTTATACCTTAACTGTACGGAGGTTGTAATCAGCGGTGAAGAAGAAGCTCGTGTTAAGATTTTAGATTAAAATCATCGTATAATGTCGGTGGCATATTCTGAATTCCATACGAGCTAAGGGATGATCTTACTCGCAGCGCATTTTAATATTCTTCGACGATAGTAAAAAAAAAAAAATACAACCACCCGCCGACGCAGATAACGCGACTTGGTTTCCTATAGGGCTCCTAGGAATCATTTTAATAGGGATTCCTTTTAAATAAACGCATTCTCGACCTTTCTGAGCAAAAATCTGCATCACTCACATTTCTCACCAGCTTCAACAAAATTAATATAATAAAAATTATTTTTAATCTCACGTTCTTCCCATTAAATATAGCAATTTTTAAAACGGCTATGAAATTGAATACGGGTGCTAATTAATCCCACAAAAAAAAATAATAATAATAAAGAAAATGCAAAGTAAAAAGTTTTAATTAGTGCTTTCGGTTTTCCTAATTTAAAAGTATAATGCAAGATAATGAAAAAATATTCTAATAAAACTAGCAAAAACGTTACTAGTCTTCATATACAGATAAAACTGTAATATTTTTTCGTGAGCATTACAGTTATAATGTTACTTAAAAATTAAGATGAGAACTACGAGTAAATTTCATTTATGAAAATATCAAATACTCGTACAGTGTACTGGCATCATGAACCCAACCTAATTAGTACCTAAAGTTATGTTTAATAATCTAAATAAGCATACTAAATTTCAATCTAAATACTTCAATTTAATGATTTTTTAATTATTTAATTGTTCTATTTTGTGTTCAAAATACGTATCAGTCTCGGCCTCAACACACGAAGCTGGAGCAGCTCGCAAATAAATAGTGCAATGGTTCTAGCTTATTCGAATTCGTCCCATGCCTATTATAATGTTACTTTGGCTTCCATGTCTCGTACTTTTGCCTTGCAAACTGAACAAAAGCCTTTTAAAAGAAGTTTTCCATGTGCCCAAAAATATATAAATTAATTATTAAACAGATGTGCCACATTTTCCATATTCGCTTTATTGTAATAAAGTTTTTGTTTCCGAAACCTCCCTAATATTGTAAAAAAATTAACAGTTTATAGTTACAAATTAACGAAATTATCATTTCTTTTAACTTAAATTTATATTAACGAAGTGACACAATTACAGTATATGAAAATTTAAAAATCCGTAATTATTATTTCTATTTGCATTATTGATGAAAAGAATAACAATTTCAGAAAATTCGTACTACATGATTGTATAATTTCTGTCATTATAATTATTATATCTAATTAAGCACTTAAATGAACTTCATAAATTAATAATTATATTTTGATTACCATACGTTTAACAGAAAATAATATTTTAAATCTTTAAAGCATGCGAATTACTGTATTTTCGTTACAAGGCTCGTAACCAATTTCTTACGTAAGAGTTTAATGTGTAACGACGCTACATAATATTATTTCAGTAGTGGAACCTCTTTTCAGGTTCCGCTTAATAATTAATAAGCTACCGGAATAAATTATGCCGCAGTTCTTCGAGAATTGAATTACTTCCAATCTTTTAAATTATTTTGGAATTTTGGTAACACATCGTAACAGTGCAGAAGTACGCAAAATAATATTATTTTTTGTTCAAATTATAGAGCCCAAAATGTCACTTAAAAGTCTCTTTTGAAAGGTTCTTGCAAAATTTAACCACGTCAGATACCGTATATAGCTACATTATTTCTAGACCCAATTTCGTTGCGAAAGCATCGCTGTTGTTTTTCGCAATATTGATATTCCCCATAAGACGAATTCGACCTTGTTACAAACGCAATAAACAAGTCTCACCTTATTATTAATTTAACTTAATGTTTGTATTACAATCCTTTATTATTCAATGCTATTCTTCAATTGAGAAAACAAATTGAAAAGAGGAAAAATCCTGCACGTTGTTGTTACCTCGGGCGATAGTTCTCGGAACCAATTCCCAGCTTATAAATTTCGCTCTCTATTTTCGCGAACCGTTCACAATCCTCACGAAGCAACGTTTAAGGGAGAATGAAGAACGCACTAACTAATTAGCAGCGTAGTAATAAGAAAGATTAGAAGACAGCGGACATTAACGCCTGATCGAAATCAAACAAGCGCTAACTTTTTTGGTGCTAAAATAGTATGTGAAAGTTCACCCGGATCCGGTTTAACCACGTCGCACCGTATCGAATTAGGCTTCGCTCATCTCAAATTCTCTACTCCACATATTAATATCTTCGAATTTTGGTCTCGGGGTTATTTGTTTCGACGATTGTTTTATACATTTCTATCAACGATTCCATTACCGTCACTCATTCGAACGCAACAAAAGCCATAACAAACCGTTCTCGGTGGAAAAGACAAAAAGCCGAGGATTCAATAGACAGAAAGAAATAGAGAAAAAAAAACCGTTTCGCCTTTATAAAAAAAAATAAGAATTGCGTTTTATTTACACACAATAACAAATATCGATTCACGTTCTATTTAACTCTTAGAAAAACCTATTCCATATATATTTTCTAGTCTCTTCATAACATTTTTTCAGGTTAGATTTGATTAGAATTGTTTCTCGAGTCTCGGTGTTGAGGAAAAAATAAGTTTTACGCTTGCACTATACAAACAACGATTTGCTCGAGCTCCTTCCACTATCTACACCGCTGGTAACATCATTTTCTACCGGGGATACGGTAAAACTCTTTCTTCCTTGAGTAAATCTACAGCAAGCTCTGAAAAACCAAGCCTTACAGAAAAATTGAACTACAGTATGGAAAAATCTGGAGTCAAAATCGAAGCAAACGGTAGCTTTTACGATATATTATCTCGTAAAGACAGTGTAAAGGCCTCCAACAGATCAAATAAATTATCAAATTAAATCAACAATTTAAACAAACAGTGAATATAGCACGTACATTTTGAAAATGCAAACTCAAAATTTGATAATTTAAACTTGATTTTTAAGACTTTCGACACAATTTATTCAAAAATGTCTTTCATTAAAGTTTAAGAGATTTTAATCTGCTCATAAATATCACATTTTATACTCGCGCACTGGCGTTATCTACTTTTAAGTTAAACCATTAAAACATAAACATCAAAATTAATAAATTAAATTAGCTCTACTTTCCTCCACCATCCCACCCAAGTTAATGCCGTTAGCCGCTTTCACACTGGTTGGCGCTAAATGTAGTTACTCCATAATTTTTCTCATTCTTTGTGTAAGACAGTTAGTACGAAGTCACTAAACAAACACACGACCCGCCATAAATTTAACGCGCTTTCATGTGCACGAAAAATAAAATCGTTTCGGATCGGGAATCCTTTTATTTTTCTCCTCTCATACGCGCACACGTTTCCAACCCTTATGACTATAGCTTTTCTAGCAACTACAGCGCCGGATCACCTTTACACCGTACAACTGGTCCTGAATATTAGATCATAAAATTGCCTAACCCTACTACTACTGTAACCCAGCCCTAACCGTAACCATTAAAGACAGAGAAAGTTACGAGATATTTCCTCGTTTTGAGATCCTAGATTTGCAATCGTGTCCACGTGCTGCTGGACATTGTCGTAAAGAGAAACACAAGTTGCCTACTGTAGCAAATAAACCGAAACAATAAACTAACAATCCGCGCTCGCAAACAGTATACCGCACTACATATAAAGCAGCTTTAATACTAGGAAAATCAATATGTAGTAATAATTGTAGGTTAAGGTTTCAGTGGACATCATAAATGAATCATTGCATTTTCAAATAATTGATTACAATTAATAATAAAATTATTGGCAGTACCGGTACCGGTAAAGAGCAAGATCAATATTAATATAGGTACATGTACTCTCAAGTTTTGTTGCGGCATTTCAGCTTTCACTTGTAAAAATAATAATATGCTCAAATCCCAAATCAAAACAAAATTAGAAAGTAGTAATTGCGGACAATTGAATTTGTCATTGAATGCGGTTAAACCACTCTTAATTTTCTTCCCATTAAAAAATATAAAAAGAACCGGCTCAACACAACAGCGCTTTGACGACGGAAGGATTGTTATTTCCATGCGCAACGATAAATCCCAGCGCAATAACATCGCGCGAAAACGGCAGAATGTAGACGAAAACAATTCGAAACAAGAAATACTATCGCTCGCGATCAGCGTCTAGCCAAAGCCACTACTACGAAAGCTTTATTTTTCTCTCTCTCTCTCTTCCATCTATCTATATATCTATGCGTGTACCTGTTGCAATGTTAGAAAAGAAAATTCAATTCGGCAGTAAAATCCGAGGAACGAGAAATAAGTGGATTGGGCACTCGAAAAAAAATCGTTCTCGATTAGATGCAGGTAAAAAAAAAAATGGAGAGAGAAAGGAAAAGAACAATGAGCAGTACAGTGGCGGTCGGTAGGATGATTCCTCGGGGACCATAGCAACACCTAATTTAATCTAGTGGCCGACCAGGTAGCTGCATCGACCATGGATGCAACTACCGCCGCACCTTCACCTACGTCATAAACAAAGACCAATGACGTACGTCCAACGCAAATTGGTCCACATTAAGAAAAAAAAAACATAGACCATCTTCGGGGAAATTATTAGATTTACCATCGCGTTCACGATTAGATACCCAGAAGATCGAGTTCATTTGCAAACGCAGCCGCAACATATGGCCGAGTCCACTAAAAACGTTCGCCAGGTGCGTCACGTACTCCGCATAGATATATACCGCTACTCGTATTCATGCGAAATAGATTGAAAAGAAAAAGATTTCGTTTACCGCACAACCACTTCAAATATCGGAAAATGCAATTTTAAAGAACAACTTAACGGAATTTTCAATACGTTTGGGGGCAATAATTTTTCATGAATTTTAAAATTCGCTTTTCAATGCGAGTTTTCGTCAAGCGGGGATCAAGTTGCGAGCACAGATTTATTCGCTGGGTAAAAGCCTCGGTAAACCGCCCTATTTTAACGCACTTGCACCCGCTGCATAAACTATCTGAATCACCTAACTAATAAAATACGCAATAAAAGCAGTAGCGTACGTGCAGTAGACTAGGATTCAATAAAACGCGAATAAATTGGATTTATCGGTAATCATTTATTACTAAATAGGGCAATACCCATACCAATACACTAAATAAATTAGGCAGGTTAGTATTTTCTTACAGGTAAACGTTACCAGTATTAAACTTTCTTACTATTGTATTAAAGCCAGCAAAGTTAGTTACTTTGTTTTTATTAGATCATAAGTCTATTATAGAATGTATAGTGCCTGCATCGAAGTAAAAATATTTCCGAGTCGCGATGCTCAAAATAAGGGCACTATTGGTAACTTACTTAAAAGTATAGATAATTGAACGTTCCATGATCAACTAATGGTGGTGCTACGGAACGTCATCCTATCCATATTTAAATTAACTTAGGTTGAAAGTACAGTCTGTAGACCTACTTTATAATAAAATAGTACGGTAGACAGGGAATTATTGAGCGGAGACTCGAGAGAAATAGAGACGACGTAAGTTCGCCACCGCTAAATTGATTACCTGGTAGATAAGATTATTTGCCAGCATTGCTACCGGAGGTCCGGTATTAAAAATAAAAATTTAAGCCGTATAATATAATAATTGGTACTAGAGTTTAAAATAAATGGCAAAAAAGAAACGACCGGAAGAGTGGCAAACTTAAATAAATAAACCTGGTGAATAGTATGGAAAAAATCGTAAAAAGTTTCCTCACTTCTCTAACAATTTTATTTTCGATTACTGCATTTACGGGTAGTAATAATTGGCAACTGCTGCTCCTATCATTATCTAAAAATCGAAAATTATTTTAATCAAATTTGAAACGGAAAATGAAGTCTTGAGCGCATTCAGGAACAAAAAAAATCAGCTTTAATATAATTAGCATCGATTAACAATTATCTCAATCTAAGAAAAAGAGTAGAACAATTCTATTACATTAAAGCACGTACGATTATTATTATAAATCGCATGTGCTTATTTCAAAAATAAGGTTCCCAGAACACCGAATCTAAACGTTATCTTAACACTCAATATCGATCAGTAAAAACGAGGAAAGAGGGAGCCGAGGAAAAAAAAACCAATGAACTTGCAATTACACTGTGCTAACAAACCGTATTTATTTATTTATTTTTATGTTTACTAAATAACATTTATTTTTTATCAAAATATTATTTAATCAATTTAATCTGCAGGGGTGACGACACGAGAAAAAACACATGCTAACTTCTGTTCGCAAAGCAAACGTTGAGGAAAATACAATTGGAAAAACATTTCGCCTCACTCGAAAAATCAACCTCGGACGAAGCTTTTCCTCTTATCTCGCTTAGCTTCCACATCACCAATTTTGACAAATATTGATAAAAGTCGATAACAGTTCTCCTATCCTTAATAAATATATAGTATGCACTCGTTTTACTTTGCCAAAGAATTTTCCTTATCACTCGGCTGTTTGTTTTCGTCTCGGAGTTCAACTTGGGGATTTTTCCTATTCTTAGCTTTCGGTTGAGAGCCGAGCGTTCGCTTATTCGAGCCACAGGTAAACACGAGATACGGCTGAGAGTCATTCAACAAACCACTCGTTCCCATCCTACTATTTTCACACGACCAATCTCCTAATTTCGGGCGGAAACGTCAATACGAGATTTACACCTTTATTCACCCGTGCAAAGATGCGATTCGATTCTCTAAACACAATTTCATTAATTAAAAAAGCACGAGCGGCAAAGTCAGCCGCACAATCTTTTACAACTAACTTTATTGTTTGCCGCTACACCGCAAACCTAACAACAACCAAAAAAAAAATCGGTGGGTTACGCACAAATAAACAAATACCGGTATAAATTATTAAAATAAAAAACAATAATGGCTATTTTATTGTTATTGCTATTGTGGTAGGCAGGTTGAAATGAGAGCGCGTGCTCGCGATTTACTGTCACATTTAAGTTCGTTCGGTGAAAACACTTTTATTAGTTCACCGCCGCCGCCGCGCATCATTCATGCCGCACATTTATTGTAAAGTAAAAACAACAGCCAAAATCTCAACAGATATAAATCTTTACACCGCCATAAATTTACACATTAATCGAAAAAGCAAACAAAAATGAATAATGTTATTCTAGTAACTAGGGGGAGGCTGGCTCAATGCCACTGAATAATAAAATATAGCGCGCTATCAAAAACATTTAAGCTACCTATACACATTTGCATGTCGGCGGCCCTAACATCAAACTCCAACTTTTATAATTAAAAATCGTAATAATATTTATTAGGCCCTACTTTATAGATAAAAGTCTATAAAATATTGTCATGCGAAAGACGATAGCGAAGAAAATGATACATACGCCGATAGCAATGTCGATTTCAAAAATATAATCCAGTTCAAATTTTAGATATGCAGTACATTCTTAATTAATTTTAACGATGCTTCAATATTGCGGGAATATTAAGATACTATCGTATAATAGAAATATTTATTATTCATAATATAATCCACTAATATAAATCATATTAAAAAAAAATCAACAAAAAAAAATGTAAAACCTTCAAGCTTCATAATAACACAAATTTCGAGTGTCATTCGATTAGAAATTATATAATAATAACGCCGAATGAAAAAAGAAAAAAAAAATTAATGTAAAAACGTTGTCTTTCTATTAAAAGATGTCGAAATCCTTTTAAGAGATTGTTCAATATTAGCACCGCAGCGCAAACAAATTTACTTCATTATAAAATAATCGCCATAAGCAAAAGAGCACGCGACTTCCCGATACATGGCTGGGCTCCGAGAGTGTGCGGGTGGTAGGTAATTGGTTATAACGGAGCTTCTGATACGAGATGAAGAAAGCCGAGTAAATCAAAAATCGTTTGGAAAATACTCAACGACGGATAAAATTAAGAGCTTTATTATACTGTATATACACGTACAGTCTCTGGTTTAATCTCCCCGAAGCCTAATACGCTACATCCACCATCACAACCCCGCCTCCCCCGCCCAAAACTCCCCGCGTCTACATTCATTCATTCAAACAGATGTACACTCGTGCGTGCTTGTATACAGAGAGAGCATCTTAGGGGAATGAATAAGCAAACATTTTGAGCCCAGCAGACGATGATGGAGAGAAAAGACTCGGAAAAATAGATGAAGAAAGAAAGAAAGAAAAAAAAAAAGTTAAGAATACATCTTTCTCAGTCGGATCATTCACTTTAAGTCGCCTGTTATACACTACTTATACCCCTGTTCTGGAGATGAAAAATAAAGGGAGAAAAAAAAATGCGAGATTGAGGGAGGTGAAGATAGTGAGAGAGACAGAGAGAAAAATCAATGTTCACCATCTGACCGCGCACACAAGACGCAAACCGAATATTGACAAACAAATCTTAAAGCGAGTAACGTATCCCGATCGCTGCAGGGAAGGTTCATGCATCTTGATGGGCGTTGTTACAACATTTTGTCGACATCATCTTTACGTTTACAATATTGGGCGTATTTGATATGCAAGTTACTATCGAACGCAACACTCGAGTCTACTAAAAGTCACTTTAAAGAAAGGAGAAAAAAAAAAACACAACGCGTGGTATTAATAAAAATATTGTGTGTACATATTGCACAATTCGGAGGTGGTCAATGATCTTAGATAAGAGTGAGTTGCAAAACGAGCCCTTTCTTGATAACGTTGCCCGTACCCGTGTATAACTGTGCGTATATACACTTTAATCCTGATAGTTAACTTTGCGCTTACCATTAATTGTTAATCGGCTACACACGCATGAAATTAGTCATTACCCTTACGACCCTAAAAATGTGCGCGCAAGCACGGTAACCATAATACCGAGCTTATCTCAATAACGCATGCCGTCGAAAATTGTCCCATCTCAACAAAAAAAAAAACTATCAAAGTAATACAACGCTAAATTAAGACATTTTCTTTCCCTCTATAAACTTACGTGGTTACACGATCGATTTATAAAGAAAGAAGAAAAAAAATATGAAGTGTTTTCGTTTTCAAATTTTAAGATTATAATGTAGTTTCGAGTTTGATGCCTAATCGAATACTGTACTTTCAAGTATGATTTATTAAAGGTCTTAATAGCACTGTAATAATTGGTTTAACAAATGCCAGCAAAACGAATGGTTCTAACTCCTTAAATTTGCCAAAGTACTTTGTCACTATTCTTAAATCTCAAACTTCGATCTAATTAAGATTTTGAAACAAAAAAATAAATCATTAACGGAATTTAACGCTGCAAATAATTAACAAAAATCAATTACCGGTATCTAAAATCTGCTAACTAATGTTCCTTGAAAATATACAATGTTTGGGTAGTGGTTTGGTTAGTTGTTTTCTATATTTTTCCTATTAAGCTACCGCACAAATATTATATTTTCCGATGTAATAGCTAAGTAAATAAACTCAATATCTGAAAAAATATAATAGTTTCCAAATAATCTTTATTGATCGGATTTAATGTCTAAATTCACTTAATATTTTTATTTTCACCGAACAAATACGGTAAAACATCAATTTCGCATCGACCATTCGCTCGCATTAGATGTTCAAGTATCTAATAAATAATTCTTACATATTAAAATCTGCTTAAGAAAACCACGGTAGTCAATGTTGGCAACTTAGCAAAAAAAAGGAAAAATAATAAAACCGTCAGTAAAATAAAAAAATCCCAAAAAAAAACGAAGAAATTGATGGCTTTATTAATTATCGCTTAAATCCGCAAATCTTAACTGCCACAACAAACGCGGTTATCCACGCTTTGCAAATGGTGTTCGAAGAGAGAGCGAGATCTCAATTTCTAAAATTGATATCTCATTGGGTTCTTCGGAGTTGTCATGCAAACGGCGTGATAAAGCTAAAGTAGCAATTGAGTGCGAATTGATCGTTGCATCAACTTTAATTAAATTCACTTAGGTAATAAATCGCGTTCATTTCATGGACTGTATCTATCGTTTATGTCAAAACCAGCTAGAGATATTCGCCCTCCCCTCCAACGATAATCCCACACTTATCTTCAACAATATTTTCATAAAAAAGCCATTATGCTCTTATCAACCTGGTGACGATACTGACTAAATGCTTCGCTTTTTACCAAACTGTGCTGCTCTACTGTACGCCATTACAAGTGCACACTTTGACTCTTCCATCCGATAAGAATTCATCGTTGAATATTCGAAGCAATTCAGACAGCCCACCCATGATCCATCCACCCGCTCGACGCGAAAGATTAGCGGTGAGGGACGCTAGTGCATCGCCCTAGCACCGGCACCCATCTCCAACGTTCCAACCGTTTTGCCTGCTGTTTCTCGCACCTGCATTTAAAATATTTAGGCCAAAATATATAATCCAGACTTTAAAAAGATCGATACCGTAGATTATTTTTTCGCATCTTATCATACACCCCCGAAAGCGTATTCTAATATCTTCTTTAAAATTTCACCATTATAAAACTAAAATCTTCTAATAAATTATCGGAATTTAACGGAAACTTAATTAAAAATGACACGAATTATTTGGAGCTTATTTTATTCCATACTCGTAAATACCTTAAAAAATAAATGTATAACGAAAACTCATTTCGCATTCTATACAAAGACGTCACAATCTTGTTTCATCAATTAATTATTATTAAAACGTATTCGGGTCTTTATAAATAATTCTTAGCGAGATAGAAAAAAAAAGTAAACAAGAAAAATTAAATGTTGCGTATTAATTTAAACGTTAATCAAATTTCCCTTTTATTTTTGTCTACTAATCCTTAGCTGCTCTCAACTTATCAATTAATATTTCCATTAAATATATAATATTACTTTCTCGAAATAATATTCCTACAAAGCTTTTCTAACGACCTATTAGATAAAATGCAAGTTCGTTTTGGTTGCTAATTGCTATTGATTTAAAAGCCACACATTTCTTCACACATCGGATTTGAGGTCAGAGCACAAACCTTTTTAGATAATTTAATTAAAGATTCATAATAATAAAAAAATAAAATAAATGCGCGACCTAAAATAACTTAAAGGAAAACACTTTAAAGTTCAAATTACTGCACTTGATTTGCAGTTTAATGACTTCCAATATTATGTCAATTTGAGCGCGAGATTAAACGTAAACAAAAATTGGCGAAATGTAATTGGAAGATAGACGAGGGGGTTGTAAGTTGGAAAACGTAATTAGGATATAGCAAATGTAATATGCGCGCCTATAAGCTTACAATAATTACTGTACCTAAAAATTATTCAAACTACTTTAATAACATTCATACGATCTGGCGTTATAATGTAAATCGCATGCAAATTTAATTCGTAAAAGTAACTGAAAATGAATGTTCCAAGATTGCGCCACTACATTATTTTAATTATCATAATTTACCGAGCATATTAATATTTTATTTTATGCGCAACTAGATGATAGACGACTTTCCCTCGGACAAAACGAGTCATTTCAATTGCGCGTTTTGCACGATAGCAGCAATTACAACCAACTGTTTTTATCATTTCTACACACAAAACATTAAAATTTACCTAGAAATTAAATTCATAATTATAACCTTCCTCATTTAAGATTAAAAATAGAAATTAATTAATTTCAAGCGCTACTGCGAAAACAAATTAAAAAAAAAAAAAAGATATTATGTTTTGGATGAACGAATTGAACCGCTTTTCTTCTCTCGATCTTTCCCATGCACTTGTTAAATTTAATTTAGTTCGAAATCAGTTTTTCCTGATTTTAATGTCATGTGTTTTGCAATTTGTCATACCAAGGAATAGCATGCCTGACCAATTCGTCATTATCTGACAAACTAATTACATTCGCCGCAAATTTAATCAATTACTCAGATTAGTATAGTTATGACAAATGCGACAGATATAAGCATTTCGCCACAACGATGTTATAAAATTCAAAAGTACCAAATAGAAAAAAGCAAATAAAAAAAAAAGGACTTGATTATAAACAGCAGCGGCTCTCCTAATAAAATTACGATTCCAATGCGGAAAACGTAGCTTAATCATTGTTGTTATCGTGCGCATTTTCTATTTTCGTTCTGCGTTGCCAAATTACGGAGTAATAAGATAAATTGGATAAACAACTTAAACATAATTAATATGATTAAATGACTTTTTATGTAGACGAGATACCGGACCACCCGCAGATTTAAGCATCATAGAAGTCAATTAATATTTTTTCTTTTTTAAAAAAAAAAGTTATAATAATTTTGGCGCAAAATATTAATCACGCGAATTATATTATTGCGCATCCTCTTAAATTTAAAACGACTACCCAATTTCCCCCCTTTTAATAGAAAAATAAAATAATGATAATACAATTTTTTTTTTCATTACCGGTACCGTATGTAAAATTACGTATAATAATTATTATTCAGTTCATTAATAAAAGAAAAACTGCGATTGCTGCGATAGTATAACACGCAGAGTAAGAATCATTGCATGACGACACGCCAACAGCACTCCGTAACGTGGCATTGTGTGCGAGCCGCGCTCAAAAACATCCATTAAGAGAAACTATGTCAGTCGTGCACGTTCCAAATGATAATAAACCAACAATTTTCAACTGACAGGATTCGTACGTCGTGTGTCAACGTAATACGGTGTGATTTCAACATTTTTCCTCCGTTACTCTTTCGACCTAGTGAAAAGACGACGGCAGGTATATACGCGTATATTTTGCTGCACCGTACGCTACAACAACGCCGAGCAAATGTAATTTCCATCACACGCTCTTCTTCTTATTCATCATCTTTCATACGCTAGATTGTATTAAACGAATTTGCATTTAATAAATTCGTTACCCTCCTCTCTCCTCCCCCGAAAAAACATCAATTAAATTATCGCCTACGTGAATCAATACGCGTACTACTAAAGGTTACTCGACAGTAATAAATCAATCGTTCAGATACAAAACTAGCTACATCGCATTTACACCCTTCACAAAAAAGTAACAATTGAACATTTTCGTTATAAATCGAAAGAAAAAAAATTTTACTCTTTTTTTATTTTATATAATACTGTACTGTAGTCAGATGGTCTAAGCTATATTAAACTTGATAAGTGTTGCAATACTGTTGGAAATTTCCGCTTCCGTCTCAGTTTGTGGAGGAAGTCGAATAATCTTTATTCAAAATGTGTAAGCCTACGTGTATTTCAATGCTGACGTGCTACAGTCATGTAACGGTACTGTACTTGAAAAATTGATAGGAATCTCGTAGCTGCTTTTCCATCACTAAATCCACAAGTTCATAGTCCAAAGTATTTTTTCCCGTTGCGAACCAGCTACGATACACTGTAAAATCATACAATACAATCTCGATTTCCTCTCCTACTTTCTTTTCTACCACAATTTCGCTTTCTTTTTTCGTCCTCATAAACGACTTTACACATCCAACCTCAAAATAATACTTTTTTAAAAAAAAATTTTCCTCACACGCATTTATTAAGTCATAAATAATTATCAGTAGAAAAAAAAACTGAAGAAAATGAATCCTAGCAAAATCCCAATTTTCGTTTTGATAGATCTTGGGTCTTGTTTAGTCTATGACCCAGGCCGATATGAAAACGATTTTAGCGCACGAGAATCGTCTTAAAATCGGTAAGGAAATGAATTCGCGGCATATTTTTTTTTGTGGCACTTTGCATCCACAGCACGGGCTGTGCTTGCAATAAAATGTTAATAATAATTAGCCTATACATCATTTTACCCGCGGTTTATCAGCTACGACTATATAAAGCGCCACTCGTGCTGTGAGGCACGGTTTGTGCTTTATAATGTCATGTCCGATTAAAATCGTGTTCAAATCGTTTTCATATCGGCCTGGGTCATAAACTAAACAAGACCCTAGATCTTTCTTAAAAAACGTTTTTCTTTGGCTCATTACCCGCTTTAGTACTGAGCTTTAAAATGCAGCAGCCTCCATCCTTCTCAAAAACCGATCTCAAGAAAGCGATGTTGCCAGTTTTGTACCTCGACAATTTACTTCCTTGCGGGCAGAAAAATCACCCCTGGAGCCGTTCAAAAAGCTCAACAGTGTGTATCGGATGCGAGAGAATTGAAAGATAGAAGGAGACGGCGCGGGATAAAGTAAATGAGCGGAGTGAAGAAGGAGGCTCAACAGCCGGATTTTTTCATTTGTCAAATAATGATGTAAATAAGGATGCACTCGAGTGAAAATATGGACTTCAGTTTTGCTCTCCAAAAATCAATTAGGAAGACGCAGCAGCAACAGCAGCAGAGACTAGCGAGGACTGAAAACGCCTCACCAAACCACACACACTATACCCAACTCGCTCTCTCACACACACACACACACATACACGCAACACGAAATTATTCATGCGTGGATTCGAAGCTAATTGTGCTGGGTAACAGGCGGGTGGAAAAAGATGGGTTAAGGAGGGGAGTGTAAAGTGAGGGAAGAGAGACTAAATACACCGCGCTCTGAAAGGAAAGAGAGAGATGAGAGGCGAAGAGCGCCTCATGTCAAGTCGACAAACTAGTCGGAAAAACATCTCACAAAAGCAAAGGGGTCTCATTTGCATATAAACAAACGTTGGAACATCGCGCCGATCGTCAGAGTACACAACTATTTTATGACGTAGATAAATACGCGTATAGAAAAGCGAGGGAGGGGGGTATTAAATTTGCACCTCTCTTTCTCCTATCTAACGGACAACTTGTTAGATCGAAAAGAGATGACAAACGACACGTCAAGACTATGCTTTTCGACTACCTTTAACTCACCTCACTTTCTCCTTACGCAGATAAG
This sequence comes from Polydesmus complanatus, assembly GCA_034692225.1. Lineage (NCBI taxonomy): Eukaryota > Metazoa > Arthropoda > Diplopoda > Polydesmida > Polydesmidae > Polydesmus > Polydesmus complanatus. Next base: position 53,651 of record JAQGAZ010000351.1, on the reverse strand, counting down.
CCTTTTACCAAGAGAGCTTAACGTTCTCTAACATATACACCGCTAAGTTATAATACTGACCACATTATTTATTGTAATAGAGAGCAGTGGGTCTCGCAATCAACTTTTCCAGTCATTTTACCTGTACACCCACCGAGTACCTGCACGACGCATACATACGCACAAGCACGCACGCGCGCTCAACGTCACCCGTCTCATAAATAAATCCAATTTTATCCTTCTCTCGCACTCTTTTATTCTTCTTCACGAGCAGGTTCTGAGCTCTGGAACTTACCTAGAGATATATAGCTATTTGTCTTCCGAGTATTTTCTATACTGTTAAAGAAGGAGAGAAGAAGAAGAAAAAAAAAAAAAAAGTAAGATAAAAGTTGTGGGATGGCGACGGGAGACTTGGATGGTTTTATAAATTTCCAGCTCTGACGCAACGCTTACTTTACCGAAGATCGGAAAATAGTTTTTTTTTTTTTTAAAATAAAAAAAGAATTTTAAATCTGTCAGGGATATGTGGATGAAGATATCGAAAACACTATACCAGAACATTTATAAGTTTTTACGATGCGTTTTTACTTTAGATTCGGCTTTAGTCGCGATTTTACGACTTCGGAAGAAACGCTTCCCCCCAAAAAATCTGAAGAGAGAGAGAGGAAATCGAGGAAGAATCACAATGGAAAAATAAGAGGAGTTACTGTACGTCGGACGGTTAAAAAAAAATGCGGTGTGTACGACCTAAGCTCGCACGTGCGTAATTCTAAATAGCGCAGTGAAAATAACACGTGCTCAAACCGATACTAATCGCGACAGTTTCGCGCCACCTGAGGCAAACACACATTTTTATTTGCTTTTACAGATTTCTCGATTCCATTCATCCAGCGGGGTTGAAAATCTCTGCGCAAATGGCAGCCCTGAAAAACCTAACTACCGTAACTAATTCCATTTAGACGCGCATTCGTTTAATGAAAGCCTTCATAATAATAATAATTTTTAATTAAATCTTCATTTTTCCGAAATTCCAATCACCGTTTGCAATTTCAAAAGAGCAGTGTCTATTCATTATTGATGACAATATTCATCTCCATTACAGACCAAGTTAGCGTTCACTACCGTCTCGTATTTATTTTTATTCGTTTCATTGCGTATAAAATTAATTTAAAATTCGTCGTTTTTCAGAGTAAATAAATAAACTCGTAACGTAATATCCTGAAACGTTTCTTTTTTTTTTTTTCTTTTTTCGTATGGATTCAAGTTGAAATTGAATTTAGACTTCAACTACGCTTGCGCTGTTTGTACTAGCATAATAAAGTAACTCACTATACACAAAAATGCCGACTTTCACTATAATAACACGATTATAAAATTTCAATACGCAGTACATTTTCATTATGTTGTACTGTATATTAGTCTAATAGACGCATACGATATTTCAGATAAATTATTACTCCGTATAATGTTATCATTAAATATTAAATTTCTCCTCGAAAAATATTCTTTGTAAATAAAAACAGTTTTAATAAATTTCAAACTTTAATGATTACTTTCTTCTTTCGCGCTTATATTTTCTTGTTAAAAATATTGGTTATTAAGTCTGTATTAAATAATTTCGTTTTACGCATAAGCAAAAAAAAAAAAATACATTGCATTTTGGAAAATAGGCCGATACCTGCATAGAATATTATGTTGAAGCGCGAGATACGTGACGTTTTACGTGCTCACATTTTAAATCCCTCCTCGACATTTTCCTGTAACTTACATGATATTTGTAAACATAAAACGCGCGGCAGAATCAGCTGTTTTTTCGCGCACACAATTTTCAAAAACGTGTTCGTCTTTCGATGCGACACTACAGACAATGTCAACTCTTATCAGCAGATTTTTATAAAAAAAAAAAAAAAAAAGAAGAAGTGAGACTATAAAAAAAAAAAGAAGTTGAAAAAGAGTACTGTAGTATAAAGGCTTTCTTAAGACATTGCGATGGTGGCAATGATTGATTCTGTAGTCAAAGCCTCTTTCGCCCGCCAACAATAATTATTCAGCTCTCGTTAGTTGCTCTCGCGCTGATAGCTTTAGCATCCAGACCCCACATCATCTGACATTCGGAATTTGTCTATACGACCATGTCCGACACCCACTTCCGCTCATCCATCCGCTTCAACATTTTCCCCGAGCTGAATATAATCTCCGACACGGATCATGTTTTTCGGATTCTCGTTAAACGTTTTTCTCGTCAGCATCACTCGCCAGTCCGTCCAAGTTGAAAAAATTTCTTATTTCGATAATCGCTCTCGTTTTAGTATAGAAGTGAGTATAGGTGAGGGGGAAGCTAAATTCCGTGACCAAAAAGTTCGAAAAACGCAACTTCCCCGCGCGTTGTTATCTTCGAAAATAAAACTGCGCGCTGACATGTTCACCCTTGTTTTTAATTACCGTTTGGGAGGGAGAGAGGGACTAACGGCGGGCGCATTCTTCGTGTCACATACAGTACGGTGTGTGGTATGGTCAACTTTCCACACGTGTGCAAAAATAAATTGTCATAAACAATTTCGCACCCATTCTGTTCATTTGTCAAGTGGAGCGGAACCCGGTACCACCGGCCTAACATGACACTTTCATTTTGTTCCTATCAGATACTTGCGAATGCCGAAGGTTAGCAATGCGACGTAAAATCTTCATTCAAGCAGCAAATTACATTAGTATTAATTTGCCGAATAATATAATATCCTGGTATATAACAATACTCAAACTCTCTTTTGAAAGCCCTCGCGAAATCATTATTCGCGATAATAAAAACAATAATTATTATTTTTGTTAAAAGAAGGAAGATAAAAAAATAAAATCTAAATTACGTTTGCTCAGATTAAAGTAAGTTTTGAGGTAAAATTCAGGCTTAAAAATATTACTTTCTTTTTTTTAAAACAGAATACTGTAGTTTAATTTATCAAAAAAAAAAAAAATTAATATGCAGACTTAGTTAAAAATTACGACACGTTATAACAGGAAATTATGTACTCTGGAATACTGTACTCGTATTTTCGAATTAAGAGCGCAATAATTTTAATTGCGATACTAATAATTATGAAGTAGGATGTTATCTTAAAAGATGTCAATACTGTAATTGCATAACTGACTCCAGCAATAACATATAATCGGGTATAGCCAAACAAAATTCATGCTTATCAATCCCAATTAGAAATTTGGCCAATGTTTTTCCATGAAAATGAACAAATTTATCCTATTTTTGGCAAAAAATCATAAATTTTTAAACCCAAAAATTTATCAATTGTGACGCCCAATAATATTGAACAAGATGCCTCCGTGTGCTGCTTATTTTGTTATCGAATAAATTTCCCATTAATTTATCTCTTACAAAACACAAGAAATAATAGTTAGTGATCCGTCTCCAAGATATTCGTTATACACAGAAATTTTATTGCATTCATTTCAAATTCCCACGAAAAATGAAAAAAAAATTTGCAATCGCGTGTATTTATTCAAAACTAAAAAAAATTTCTCACCCTTTTTTTCTTCTTAATATACTATGTTAAAAAAAAAAAGATTTCTCAGCATCCTTAAAATTTTATCATTCAAATTCCATCTTTTAAAAAATACACACACACACATATCATATTATTCTAATAGACGCCGATATCGAAAGATAATCTTCGCTATCCCGTTGCTCAAATTCACGTGTGACACACAACACAATGTCTACACTATATTATTCTACTTATTTTCTTAATTCCCCCCTCCCCTTCAACCCGTTCTCTCCCATTATCTTTTTCCTATACATTTGATATGTGAAATCAAACTACTGTGCATGAGAACGTACGCTAAAGAGACGCATCTTTGAAGAGATAGGGACTTTGATGTGACATAATGGATTTCTTGCGTGTTGGCAGCTTTCCCCGAACATGATCTCTTTTCGACAGATCGATGCACTTCTCACACTATCATATCAAAAGACGTGATTTTGCCAATAAATCAAGATCGATCGATTTACCACATAAAAAAAAAAGTTAAAAATTTTTTTTTTTTAAAAAGAAGAAATTCTTACGCACTTCATATTTTTTAGCGATACAAAATATTACATTTTTTTCTTAACTTAATCAAAAAAGCGCAGACTTGGGAGTGTTAGTACTATCAATACCCACTCAACACATGTTACTTTATCTCGAACACCTATTATTTCGATATTTTTAATACTTTATCTCGACTTATCTTCCTCCTAGTGCATTTTTACTTTCCCGCGAACTTTATACAAGTGCTTGCCAACTTATCAAAAAGTACGACGTCGAGGTTGCACGATCGCTTAAAACAACATTATTATCCCCCCTTCCAGTTTCAACCGATTCAATAATAAATAAAAAAAAAATGTTTTAAAACTTACTTAAAAATTATATGTATATCTAGGAGATGAGTGTCCTCGTCGGTGCACTATAGTTCTTTGACACGTTTATCATTTTTGTAAAATTGTTTTGATGACACTTTTGCTCGGCGGCCAACGCGTAGGTAAGGTTTCGTTCTTTCGCGCGCTCGCACCGATCACATGCGGCACCGTTCGCGGCTCATTGTCCGAGGTGCAAACTAACACGTTCAACGTCGATTAAATAATGTACTCTCGAGTTTTAAAAAAAAAATAATTTAAATAAATGGTCTCAACGACGGACTAAGCGATGATCTCGATGACAATGTTAATTTCAGAGTGACCCGAGTGTCATTCTTCAAATTAACGAGAGAAATTTAATTTGGAAACTATCACAGAGGTAGCGCGACGGCGGCAGCAGCGAAGACGACAACCTTCATAGGCGAACGGTTGCTTTCCAAATGATTTCGCGCTCCATCGCTCACATCGACCACGTTGGCGCCAAGTTCAGCCGCTAGAGGGCGTGCCTTACAATCTTAATACGCTGTACCTTATCTACAATCAATTCAATAGTCAACACAAAACTTTTTTTTTTGAAATTATCAAAAAAAAAGTACTGTAAATGCAGTAGAACCATTAATAATTGGAACCTCTCAATAAATCGAAAAGCTTTATGCATGTAATTCGAATCCCTTTCGCTCAAAGACAAAAATCTCAATAATTCCCATAAAATGCTTAATTATTTTTTTAAAGGCTCCATAGACCTCCTTCATTCGAATTTTGAACAGCAAAACCTCATTATTTCGAATTTTTAATAGCTAAACCTGGTTAATTCAAATTTTGAAGATCAATAAATCGAAGCGAAACATCGTTCTATTTTATTTTATTATTTTTTTGACCATACGAAAAATACATACAGTAATTCGAAGAAATTTGTACTTTTCCTTGAAATTCGAATAATTGAGATTCTATTGCAAACCTATACATAATTAAATAATTCCCCGCAAGTGACAAAATAAATAAAAATGGTAATTAACTATTACTGTACTACAAATAATTAATAAAGTAATAAATTAGAAATACAACTCATTTATATTTGATAACAAATGTACGAGTAGCAACGCCGGTGAATTAAAAAAAAATAGTTTTCATCTAAAAATTCATAAATAAATAATTACTTTTGGAGACTAACATAATTAACTAATTACTTTAGGACAAGATAATTACTCAGTAATTTGTGGATAATAATTATCAGTTACATCAATTAAAATAATATGATTCTGTCAGAGGAAGAAAATCAATTTCCGAAAAAGTAAATATATAAAAACCTAGGGTTAGTGAACTCTTGTCATTGCAGTAATTGCCTGTACAGTATTTCAGATTATTAATAAATAAAAAAAGAAAAAAAAAACTCTTTCCAAAAATGCACCGAGTACTCTCTCTAAGTTTGTCTAACTGCACGCGAAAAACTTATGGATTTTGTTTATTGATATTTACTGATCACCGACTCCCTGATTCTGTTTGAAATAGAACCCAACCCTCCCATGTACATTCCCTCCCCCCTACCTCCATTTAAATATGCATTACTTATATTTTCATTCACTACAGTACGTCTATCGCGAGGAAGAAGACATATTTACGCCAAAGTGACAGTAAAAATCAAGATCCCAAAAGAAGAAATCCGACTTCATATCCCTGGTTTTGAAGACCCTGCTGAGTTGCGCATGCCTCGTTCTCCTCGCTCTCAACTTTTGCTGTGTCAAAAACACAACATCAATCACTGCGAGTAAACAAATCAGCAGGATTTTCGGGCTATACGTGACTATGGTAATAGCGGCATCGTTCAATTAAACCTCAGATTGAGATATATGACTGAGAAATATTTCAATGCGGCGCAATCAAATTTACGAATAATTTCGCGTCGACCGCGAAAATAACTTCAGTTTAAATTATTACACGGTTGGCAAATTGTTATAGGGAATAAAAAATAAAAAAAAAACAACGCTCGATCTTCGTACAAATTTTATATTTAGGAAAAAAAAAAAGAAAAAAACTGTTTACAAATTCTCAATTTGATGAATGCTTTTGTACAGTTTGTATTTTTTACTTTATTTTATTTATCGGGTTATATTATAGAGTAGCGGGTATACCTTTCGCTCGCTGGCTGGCGAATGCATTAATTTGGATTTTCTAACGAGCTTCGTGAACGAACTGGGTCAAACTGAAAAATCTTTCACACGTGCTTTGCATTTGAATGCGCGTGCATGTGTTTTGTCATTCTATTTAATAGCCCTGCCTTTTATTTTACGGTGATTAATTAACCTAAGCTATCCTAAACAACGGAAACTAAGCTTAAGTCTTAACTTTTTTTTTGTTGCTCTCGCTCTCTCTTTTCTTTCTCTCTTTTTAGAATCACAATTTACACTTCTCATGTCATAGTTTCGCTTAATTAAGTGCAAATGTCATTGCATGTTAATCATGTGTTTGGAAATTAATTATTTTCTACCCCCGAACATTTCATTTTGCCAACAAATCAATTTTGTTGAACAATGACGAACTTAAAGAAGCAAAACAAAAGCAATAAATCAGATATTTGCATAGTAAACAATAATGAAATTTTCTTTCTCTCTCGCTCCTTTTTCTTCTTATTATTAATGTAACAAATAAATAATAAAGTACAGTACTGTATAGTGGAAATGACAAACGAACGGACTTTTCTAAATTTAATATACGCTTTCACTCAACATTCAAAAATAATTAGGCTTTTTTCAATCAAAATAACGTTTTACGTTTATCGTAATTACAAATTATAATCCTACTCCATTCGTCATTATTATTTATTTATTTTTTTATATTATTTATAAACCTAATGTTAAAGCTCCCATTTATTAAAATTAAACACGAGCAGGCCTATACTTCCCGTTATGCTATAATAAGAGTGAGAAATTAATCTATTTCAATTAGTTCACAGCTCTCCACTACATCAAATTGATAACTGCGAGTAAATTAAAATAGAATTATTATAAATGAATGGGAGCTTAATAATAATTATGAGCAATAAAAAAAAAAAATTTATAAACAACAATGCTATTAAATGCTCAATGGTATAAATAGACATGACGAAGAAAAAAATAAATTTAAATAAACACGGTAACTTTTTATTTTATTTGTTAGTTCTCTTTAACCTGCAACTTTAACTATGGTCACGTCTTTTATTTTGTTCAGATTTAATTAAGAAAACAGGTTTCAGAAGCAAAACCGATTGAGGTGCGGTGACAAGAAATTTAAATTTGACGAATGTTTAAACAATATTTTTAATTAAAGAACCACTTTCCTGACAGGTGGTGTCTGCTGTTTTGTAATAAATCAAACTTTTAATTAAATTCAGATGCTGTGTGTGTTATACTCAAATTATGGAAAACCAAAAATTGTCGACGACGTCTTCATCGCAGCAGAAAATACAGTCTCTACCGCGCGATCACGTTTCAAATGCCTATTATGAAAAGAGTTTTTTGTATTTTTTTTTTTTTAAATTTAAAATGCATAGTTTAATTACGCGCGCGCATTATTTTTCTTAAAAACAATATGTAAATAAATTTTATAGACAATTGCAAATAGCATTCTTTCTTCTAGTTTTCGTGACTCTAGGAAATACGACTTGGAAAAAAAAAAAAAGGTGGAAGAGGTGGAATTCATATTTTTACGTCCTTGTTTCGTTCTTGAATGGCTGTCAGGAGTTGAAGAATGAAACTAGAGGCACCTAAACAAATATACTCATTTGTTAAGTCATGCTTCTTTATTGATTTTAAATGGATGTTCAAGTATACAGCAAATATACTCTACTATTAAATTTTTTTTAAAAAAATGAACGCTTTTATCAACTGCGCCATAATTTTTTTTTTCTTTACAAGTTTTTAATTATTTTAAGAGTCGATGATAAAATAATGTTTGTTAACGTATTAAATAATAATATAATATGCCAAAACAAAATTCCTAACCCCCTCCCCCCCACCAAAAAATTAATTTTGTGTAAATAACGCACTTTAAAAATCCTTCCTAGTTTTTGTAATCAAAAAATAACACATTTTTATTTATATCGCTAATAATTATATAGTAATATCAATCTTCAAAGTATATTATATTTTGTCAATAATAATTCTAAAAAAAAATTAACGTTAATAGCAAAACAAATATTTAAAAAAAACTAATATGACATCTCATTAAATTATTGCGCAAATATTTCGCGCAAAAAATAAATTATTTTAACGTGCTCTATAAAATATAGGAAGGAATGTTAGCTTAAACTTAATTTTCGAAAATAATTGACAGAAGAAGCAGCACCGGTATAGTTATTAGTTGTTTTTTTTTTTATGCGAAGAATAAAAAATAATAATAAAAGAAGAATTACTTATGTGCGCTTGAATATTTAATATGCGCATAATATTAATTACAGCTACTAAAGTTAATTATGTTGGCTTAAACTGAAATATTCATTTTTCTAAATAATCGAATCCACTTAAACTAAATTAAAAGTAAACGAAAGAAAATAAATTTAAAAAAAATGACGTCTTTTCAATGTTTACTATAATATAATTACGAGTTAATATTTAATGGAATCTTTTAATTAAAATGTTTAAATGATGAAAGAAATGCTCGGGCCTCTGCTCGGGATCCTACGAAATTAGAGTTTGACTCGGATATCTCAGCGGGGGAATGTTTCCTGCGCTTGATATTTACCGAAGATGAGAACCAATCTTCCGTACATTCAACACTGCAAACAAACTGTAATTGTAAATAAAAGCCGAAGATCGTAATTTTGAATGAACAATACTATATACGCTATTAATTTTTTTTTTCTTCCAATATTCGACGTAGTTTTCTTTGTATTTTCCAAAAGCGAACAAATATTTACCAAACGTCGTTAAAAATTGAAAATATTCGCTGATATTTTCCAATTACTCATTTTAACTAGCAAAAAAATAGTCGTTTTAAATACCCAATAAACAAAATACAAATACTGTAAATAAATTATATTTTCTACTCCGAGAAGCATTTAATTACACCATTACCGGTAATATGCTTTTATTGCCAAATCTCTGTTATTTGTATTTCGGCAAACACATCTTATAATTATTATAATCTATAGACATAAATTTTGCCATCTTAAATCTCTATTTTCGTGAGCTACGTCAGAAAATTCTAGGTTAAAATTCAGATTAAATTTTATTTTGAATTGCATTTCAATAAATCAAAATACCGGTACTGTAGTACTTTTGTAGTTAATTGCAGCATAAATAAAATTCATTCAAGTAATTTTGCTAAAGTGCACATCAATTTCTATACAGTAGGCGTACATGTACTGTATTTGGTAATACATGTACTGTACTACATACGGTAAATAATAATCATTAAAAATTTATTTTTTTAAAAAACTTATACCGTACTGTACTTCTTTATTTTGCCGTAAATAGATAAATATGTAGTTGACATTTTTATTTTCAGTACCGGTAAAGTTACAATGGCTCTAATGAGAAATACCTGCCTGACCCCTTATAAACACTGCTGAAAGCGGTCAATAAAACCCATTTTTTAGGAAAGTTTAGGAAAAGTAAAATGGGGAAAAGCCAAAAAAGAAAAATAACTGCAGTCAATAAAATTGGTAAAGTACGGTACTACCCATATTCCATTTTCAATAGTTTTGTGGTTTACTTAAATCTATTTTAAAAATTTTACAGGAGAAGTCAGATGTTCACCTTAAAAGTACGTATACAATTACTAGACCAATATTAAGAGTTTCAGCTGACTGATCAATTAATTAGCTAAAACGGAGACCTGCAAGAACGGGCAATAATTGATTTAAGGGAAATACGATTTCACCTTAGACAGGTTTTACTGTGTTAAATAATATTTATCTTTATAACAAGAAGAATAAAATAAATTTTAAAATATCGGTACATGTACTGTAATCCTAAAAACCTGCAACTATTTTTTTAAAAAAAATAAATTTATAACAGCTGCAGTTCTACCCAAAAATATCTGACCATTAGCATCCGTGTATTAATCCCCACAAGAATTGATATATTTAGAAAATGTTTTAACGCAGAAATAATAATAGTTGTTTTATGTTTGCAATTTCAATTTTTTTTTTTTTTTTATTAAGTTTGGTGCTTAAGTTTTTAAATGCAATTTTCGCAGTTAAAAATAACGTTTGAGAAGTAAAGTATTTTTCTCCACAAATTTTTCTTTCTAGACATGTTTATATTATAGCGTTAAGAATTACGAATAGCAGACGTTGAATATATGGTTGCTTTTCCCATGTGGCTTATTTCGAATTTTCCTTTCTGTTTATTTTGCATGTCAAAAATTCCCTTATTTCAAAATATTCTTTGCCGTGAAAATTGATTTCCCCTCCTGCTCTCGCAAATCTTATTTTTTTCCCCCCCTCCCCGTTTTCCTAAGTCAAATTTATGATCGCAGGCTCACCTGAGACTCAAGTGGCACGTCAGCAACGTCAATACCTCATAATATCTGCTTCAACAGCAATGATAATGAACAAACATTCTGATATACAATAAACATGGCGATGTTTACATTCTCCTCACAAATAACTTTTACAACATATTAAATCAATTTTTTTTTTTGTTTAAAAAAATATTATTTACCAAAATATTATTGCGAAAAATCAATCTCCATTAAAACCGGCACGGTATCAAATTTCTGACTTTGCAAGTGAAACTTGGAAATAAATTTTCATAAATAACTTATTTTATAGATTTTTTAACCCCCCTTTTTTTTTTTTTACTTTCAGCAAAAATTTTGACGGTTACTTAAAATTTTCCATTCAGATATTCACAGAATAAGACCTTACTTTAAAAACTACTGTAATATTAATGATATCGAAAGTGCTCAAAAGATGTAAAAACTTCGAAAATGTCAGGTTTCATTTTCGTTAATATCGGCATTTGGTTTTATCATCATTTTTTAATTCACCACTTGTCCATATTAGGATATTCTAAATTACAGTACTTATTTTATTACTACTGTATTTTTAATTTTATTGTGATATTTTTTAACAAAAAAAAAAAAAAGCAAACAATACTTTCGCAATATCAAAACTGCGGTTAATCGAGAGTTTTCTTTTTTTAAAGATTAAGCAGCTCGAATTTAAAACAACAACAAAAATTATGTTAATAATATATATTAACATAATTTATTTTTTATACTTTTTTTTTTTATTTAAAAAAAAAGTGAAATGATAAAATAAATGCTATTTTAGGACAAACCTCAAACTGTCATTTGAGCTGATAAAAAAAAACCGCGGGTGTTCAATATACTGTCCTAGGGACTTGTGCGAGAGCGGAAACGCAAAATCAAGCATGCGCATTTTAATTTCAAGATAAAAGTCTCAATTTTATTCAGTATCAACGAAATTAGAATTATTGGTCTACCGGGTTAGGGGTGATATAATAAAAACAACTAAAAATATCACAGATTGTTTGAGGGATTTATAACATTTATTTTAACTGCTTATTTTATTCCTCGTACAGTATTATTATAACCTTTTGCAAAGGTATCATTTTCTAACTTTTTCTTATGTGATTTTTTTCTCCCTTTCCTTAAAATTGCTTCTGGCTGTTTTTAGTAGATGTTAAGTTGTGATTGTCCCAATCGTGATCGTCGCAAACTTTTATTGTTTCGAGTACAAAATAAAGTCATAAAACTTACGATACAATCAGTATTCGAAATTGCCAATCATTTTAACAACGACTTTTTCTCCCCTCCTTTCTCTCTCTCTCGCTCATCTTCTTCACACGTTGCATTTCAAATTTATTCGAATGAAACTCAAGCAATGCGTCTAAGCATCGCCAGTCAAACAAAAAAATAACATAATAATAATAAAAAAAAAAGGCTGGACGAAATTAAATGACGAACAATTTTTGCTGTTTCATTAACTATATATTATATTTGATTGCCTTTCATAAGCGAACACAATCGTTCTGCACGACGTACACGTCTACACAAACACAATTCAACTGACATATTTACCCACCTTTGAAAATAAAATAAAAAAAAGAGAGAGAGAGAGAAGCTTGAAAAAAGAGGTGTTTGTGCACCTTCGTACACTTTATACATGCATCAAACTTCATAATCGCTTTTTCATTTTTAAATCTGGGTTTATACGTCACGAAATTCTATGCCTTTTAAATGAATTATTCCTTGGCACTGATTGGGTGGTGTGCTCCAAGGCCAACGAACTAACCAAACTATGATACGATCTGATGATTTTGAATCCTATTTCAAACAATTTATTATTTAGAAAGAATGATTGGAATAATAACGTAATAAAAAAAATATATATCCGAAAATTTGTATAGAATTTCAATGTCATTATTAGTTTCAATTTTTTTTTATATATATTCGCAAACTTTCACATTTATGAAAACCAACTTATTTTTTTTTTTTTGGTGATAATTCATAATAAAATAAAGAAAGATTCAACAAACAGAATAGATGCGCACACTATTATTATTATTTATTGACATTAATTTTTTTTTAGAATGTAATCTAAATATACCACATTAAAAAAACCAATTGATGATAAAAAAAAAATAATACCTAATTTAAACTTCTTCAAATAGCATAAACTTTGCCTGCTGCAATGATTCAATTAGCTTTTTTTTTTTTTTTTCAATTTAAATTTAAGAAGAGGGCCTGTAGCGCAATGGATAACGCGCCTGACTACGGATCAGGAGATTCTAGGTTCGAATCCTGGCAGGCTCGGGTGTAATTTTCATTTTATATAACTTTATTTCAAGTTCTTACGTGATAATTACCCACTTTCGAAATAATTATTTAAGCCGTGTAATGCATTGTTTCCATCGGACTTTTGAAACAGGTTTCAATCAATTAGTTCCACTGTAGCGAACCAGTTTGCACCAAACATCTTCTCGCGATTCGCATTACCAATAAAACCTAATTACTATTAAAAGAGAAGCAAATGCATTTATTTTTTTGAAAATCAGGAAAGTGATGTCATATCGTCGCAAGTTATCAGTGGAAACACTTTTGCTAAAATCAGTTTGCTGCAAAACCAGTGATTTCAGTCAAAAGAGGCTTGGTCGAACAGGTTACACCAAAACCTGATTCGCGATAAATAGTAATATACTATTTACTTAAATTTATCATAATTTACATATGTTCAATGTCATTTGTTTTAAGAAAAAATTTTTTTCCCTGTTTAAAAAAATAAGTAAAATAATTTACAATAAAATTAAAGTATTTGGTAAAATAGCAAAGTTTATTTTGCAACAAATTTATTAAATAATAATCTACTTTTTTACACATTTGATAATCTATTTAAATTATTTTAGTGATAAATCTTGAAACTGTTTTCCTATGTGTCACTGAGCAAAAATATTACGGTACCAAAAATTGAAAAAAATATATATACAGTATATCTTTAGTTTGCCGGTATTTTTTTTTTACCTCATGTTTTAAAAACTAAAAAATGTCAGTAATTTATACTGAATAGAATGCATAGCGTTCTTATTAACGCTAATATCAGTCATTTTTAAAATGTCATCCTCGGAATTAAGTGTTAGTTAATCCCAGATGTAAGAATTTCCATTCTACTCGTACTGTAAAAGTGTACAAAATTCGTTCTTAAAAGCAAAAAAAAAAAAAAAATTAATAATTTTCCTTTCTCGCGACAAAAAATACAAAATGAAAATCCGGACTTTATCCGATTCCTATTACACTTTTCTTTTTTTTTCTTCTCTTGAAAAATTACAATTTGCCAAACATTTTCATAATGCATGTAAATTCGAGAACATTTTCTTTAGAGCAAAAAAAAAAAAAAAACATTAAACTTGGAGCCTTTCCAACCGAAAAGAAAAAGAAAATGACAAATTTTTTTTTCTATATTTTTATTCTCCGTCGAGCTGTAATTCAAGAGATTTTTATAAAAACGAAAAAAAAAAAACGTCGCCATAGGTAATACTTTAAAAAAAATGTTTCTCATTCGTAAGTTGAACCTATACTTTTTTTTTCCTCAGTGATAGCACGAATTAATGGTAGCGGCATTAAAGCCGTTTCAACCGCTACAAAACATTTTTTAAACTTTCATTTTAAGCCCTTATAATTCAAACCAAAAAAAAAAAAAACCAAAAAAAAAAAAAATATCAATAATATCGAGAGAAAAAAAAAAAAAACTGGCGATCAAGACGAGAAGAAAAAAAAAAACCGGCGGAATTAAATTTTAATGCATAAAAGCGCGATCTATAATATTATACGAACATTTTTTTTAAAAAAAAAATAAAAAATTTCCTTCTTACTGGTATTTTTAATGCACAAAAAAAAGACGCAACTTGTGGTCACCTTCTATCGATTTATCAATAAATTTTTGATAGGCAAGCAAAAGCATTTTGAAACTAAGAGCTTCAAAAAAATATATAATAAAAAAAAAAAGTACAGTACCATTAAAAAAGTTTATGTAAATTCGATATCGATCGAGATTATTGCGAGCTAGCGTCGAAATGACATCGCTAGTTTACCGTAGTGCAAAATCGATTACTTCACGTCAGCTACCCACATCAAATGGAATCTTTAACTGATCGTTTGATCCTCGTTTTCACGTTGAATTGATTTAAGCCCCGGTCGACGTTTTCGTTCCAGGAAAGAAGACGCAGAAAACCTTTTCGACCAACGTTTTCCCACATATTGTACTGTCTATTCAAACGGCTAGATTTGCATTCGGAGGATATTGACAGTCACGGTGACGATGTGAGGTAACAATCAAGAGTTAAAAAAATAATAATAATAAAAAAAACTTCTCGCAGGTTTACCTCCGCCTTTCTCAACCACTTCATCACAACAAGCTTCTTTAAAGTCAGAGGGAAAAAAAAAAAAAAAAAATCCTCGATGAATCCTCAGATGAAACTAATATTAAATTTATTCGTTTGAAATTTTCGTGCTTTTGTAATTTTTTATGATGATTTACAACCTTTTTTATAATTTGTTGTTAGGTCTCACTACATGTATATCCGTGTGAACACCAGACATATAGGGCCTATGGCGCAACGGATAACGCGCCTGACTACGGATCAGGAGATTCCAGGTTCGAATCCTGGTAGGCTCGAATTCTTTTTATTTTCTTATTTTTTTTTCTAATGTAAACACTGGTTTAATTGAAAGAAAAAATTATTATATTTGAACAACGAAGTGTTAACAAAATTAACAGATCGAGTTTGTTGTAAATAATAGACGACATTCTTTGAAAACGCCACCCAATTTAATTTAAAATAAAATGCTAAGAATTGAAATTCTTTCGTAAATCGATTTTTCCCAGTTCAGCTCCTGTACTTCTTGAATGAGTTTTTCTAAAATTAAACAAAGGAGAAAACGTATTTTCAGATCTACTTAGTAGTATTCGGCGTGTCGTTTACTTCGTACTCGAGACAATTACGAAATAAGTTATGTCTCGACGGCTAAGCGAAGAAAAAAAACAACAACTTACAAAAGGAAAATGCTTAATTAAACAACATTGTTGGTTGTAAAGCACCTATAATTTTTAATTTAATCGTACGAATAAGTTATATAGCTAAACTTTATAAAGCATTACTCGAATGTCAAGGGCCTGTGGCGTAACGGATAACGCGCCTGATAACTTATCAGGAGGTTCCAGTGTTCGAATCCTGGCAGGCTCGATGGTTCCCTTTTAACATTTTAATCAAATTATAATTTCAATACAGTATTACGTAATGCGCTATTAGTTTAAATTACTGGACTTAGCGTATTCACGATTATTTTTTTAAAAAAAATTGTCCAGTTTTTAATTTTTAAATTAATCATACGAGTAAGTTATATAGCTAAACTTTATAAAGCATAATTCGAATGTCAAGAGCTTGTGGCGTAACGGATAACGCGCCTGATTACTTATCAGGAGGTTCCAGTGTTCGAATCCTGGCAGGCTCGATAGCTCACTTTTAAAATTTCAATATTGCATAATTAGTTTAGACTCACAATTTTTTAAAAAAAACTTTCAGTTAAATTTTAGAGGAAAAGCAACTTCTTACCCACACTATAATGTGCTCTTTTTGAACTATCTTTATTGTTATGTAACATTTCCTTGACTTAACAATTTTTTTTTTGCTGTTTATCTGCATTTTAAAATTTATAAGCTCACTATTGCCATCGGAAATAATAATATCGGTGATTGTTTCTCGGCAGTGCAGAGAACAAATCTTGGTTTGCTCTTATGAGCGGCATTCTAAGTACAGTATCAGAGGACCTTTGTCGCTCTCTCACACCAGTCCAACTTTTTGTTACTGTCTCAATGCTGATGAGAACTAATAAATTTCAAATTAAAATAAAATTGTTAAACTGCCTTACTAACTTTGAATTTTTTCCTCGCCAACAAAAAAAAATATATACCGGTATATATAAAAAATATTGATACATTATCAAAAACACACCGAGTTTTTATTAATGGTACCGGTATTAATTTTACATTTACACGCTGATGCGGGCAGTAGAGAACCTTAATTGCGGCACCGATGTTATTCCCGTTCTTTATTACAAGTTTAAATAATAAATATAGTTACCAACTTTTTTACGCGCGCTAATTAAAACCCCGATGTTATTAGAAATCTGATACGCAGCCATAAATAAAGAAATAAATTGGGCCAAATGATTAGAAATAATGCCCCGAGTTGTGTGCTCAACGTAATATTTATTAAGCGCAGTAAACGCCGGCCACGGTTAGCCGTAAATTACCTCGCTCTGGTAATCGTTCTGCTTACGTCTTAGCGTATTTAGCAAAGTGTTAAGAAAAATCAGATAAAAACGTTTAATGAATGATGTAGTAGAAGTGTAATCATTAAGATGACCATTTAGAAATACATGTACCGGACTGTAGTATGAGTGAACCACGAAAAACAAGCTTTCCAGATTTACCGCGCGCATTATTCATAATAAAAGCTTTCTAGGTTAATAACATCAACCGATATACTAACTAAATCCTTCGCGTAACAAGGAGTTTGCGCTCCATCCGCATTTTACGTACTGTATAATATCTTTTGATGTTGTTATACATCGTTTCATAACTTCGCGTTGATATAAAACCCACGGATCCCGACATGCTTTACCTTCGCCCACGCGCAGTTACGAATCAAATCTGTACACCGGCAAGGTAACGTTGAGGTGCACGTTGTTGACGTAACTTACTTTCCGTGACGATCCGTCCGACGAGCGCAAACTCTTTAATAGCTGTTACACAAGCGTTAAGAAAATCCATCAGCTTTATTTTAATTGCAAAAGTGTGATGATTTTCAAAACGCACTAAGCTTATGTGCATTTACCGTGTTGTTGTTTGTTTTATCATGCTCATTTTTTATTTCCAAAGAAATAAATAAATAAAAAAAAGTTTCTTTTTCTCATATAACATTTTTTTCCCTTAATTATATTTATGTGACAGATGTTCTTAAAAAAATATCAAAAGTGCGGAGCAAGTTATCAAGATTTTAAAACAATTTTAAAGAATAAAGCTTATTTTATATTATTTTGCAATGCAATATATTAAATTGAATAATGTGTAAGTTGTTGCTTTTTTGTCATCTTCTAAAATAATATTTCATTCCAAATTTTTTTTATTAAAGTACACATTCATTTTTCATCAGAAAACTACTTAGATTAAACAAGAAAGCTTTATATTATTTTAGAAACATTTACGAAATTGAATAAGCGGTTTGACGTTATTAAAAAAAAAATTATTTTTTATTTAGAAGTACCGGGTACTAAAATTTCTACTGTTTGCAGTTTTGATTCCAAAATTTGTAATGAATACTGCAAATTTATACGGTATTAAAATTTTAAAAATATCAAAATATTCTGAAATAATTTTTTTTTTAAAATAAAATTAATAAAAACACGTTCAGATAAATTTTCATGTTTTGGAAAGTGAAAAAGTCTCTTATTTATTTATTTTCTCCATGGGAACTAATATTTTAGTTGTCAAACTGAAATTTCTTTAAAGGATAGTATTTATTAAGCTGTACATGTACAGTACTGACATAATATTTCCAGCTGGACTTCCAATAAAATTAATATCGTTGTACCATACTGACAATTTCGAAATACCAAAAAAGTTCATTCATTTCACCCAAACATTTTCAACTACCCAGTGAAAACATTTAAATTATTACCGGTATATATTTTGTCTTCATTTTTTTTTTTTTTTAATATTGTTTTTCTCTGACAACTTAAATAACAAGCCATTCTTATTAAAATAAAAAAATTATCATCTGAATCATGTATATAATATTTTGAGAAAAGGTTCCACCCAAACTTATTTCTACGAGCAAACTACACTATATCAATGTCAAAAAAAAAATGCTTGATTTCCAACGTCAACATGCTAAATAATTTTAAATCGTAGTCCTACGCAAGACTTTAAAAAGTCTGTCAGTCTACGAAGATTCTTTAGAGAGATTTTTCTGACAGCGTAATGACTCAAACCAGGCATTCGCATAGAGAGAAGAGTGTGATTTTGACGAAGATAGATTCAATAAGAATTGAAGGTTGACGCGACTACCCAGTTAAATATTTCATTGCCACTATAATTGATTACCTTGTTATTTATAGTAGACCATAATTTCTCCCTTTTATTTTAATACAAATAGAAAAAGGGGAGAGGGGAGGAGAGGAATACTGTTTTTTTAATCGTCTTTTCTTTTATTTACAGCGAAGAAAATGTCATCTTCATAAAAATCGGAGTAAAAAAAAAAAATGCAAATTAACTAATTTCTAAAAGTGCTGGTTAAATAATTATAGCGTAAAAATTAAGCCTTCATTTAGAATTAATGATGTGGGTGGCGCGGTATAATCTTTAAGAAGTGTAGGGAGGGAGGGAGGGTACCTGAGCGCAGGCGTAATACGAGCGTAATCAATATTAAGGTCGATTAAGCTGAGTAGGGGAGAGAAATAACATCAAACGACCAAAAGGAAGGCATAGCTGTCATTGTAAATTACGCTCAGCGTCTTCGCTTTTCGTTCAATAAAATTTGAATGTAAAAAAATTTTTATAGGCTAACAACGATGGTTATAATGCCGAGTAAAAGTAAATCATCCGAAGCAAATTCGTCAACTACGAACCAGGTGTATTTTCTACTGTGTAAGAGCGAGCTCGCTTTTAGTTAAAAGATTCCTTTTTTCAACCCGATAATTCTTTGATTTTGTGCAAAACGGATAAAAAAAAAAGTTGTAAAGAAGAAGAAAAAAAGTACGAAATAAAGAAGAAAAAAAAAGTTTTGGCGTTCAATGACGTCGACAAAATTGTTAAAAGATAACCAATAAAATGCGCGAACAAAAATATATAATACGTATAAAAAAAAAGAGCGAACATAAACTCGAAGTATATTTCTATAAACAACAATGGATACCCGAGCTTCTTCATAAAAATTTCTTAAGAATATTTGAAATTTTTATTATCAACTTATGGAAAAAATATTTTATGCTCAGCTCACAAATTTTCGATAGAAATAAAAAATTACGAGCAATAATTTTAATGCACAAATAGCAATAGAATATTTTTACAACCAACTCTAAAAAGAAAGTTTTTTTTCATTATTACTGTACCGGTATTATAAGTTTCGTTATTATTTGCGAAAACTTCAATTTCAATTCGTGCATAAAAATTGTAAAACCTTTTATGTAAAAAAAAAAATGTTTTGATGACATATTTTAATCAAAATCTACCTTATAGTAAAGAACAGGTCAACGTTTTTGCCGGAAGTTATATTTTTAAAAAACTTTTCCACCCCCCCCCCCCCCCCAAAAAAAAAAACTCACCCAAATTTACAAAAATTGATCAAAATCTCTCCAATAATATTTTTCTTTACCAAACAAATAATATTTACAGGATGACCGTGTTTTAATTTTATTGAAAAATTAATACAGTAATTTGATCGTTCTCAACGTTAATTTAAATATTTCCAACGCAATTTAATTTATTTACTTTGCAACTTCATTAAATACAGTAATTCGCTGCATAAATAATTAAATTAAAAAAAAAAAATTTTAACATTAAAACCTGTGCAAAACGAATGTATTTTAGCGCAATTGCAGTCCATGATAATGACAGTATAATAATAATTTTAGTAAGTTAGTACAATAAAATCTGTGATTTGTGTAAATCACAGGCTTAAGAAAATAAAAGTAGCTTAATAATATTGCAGTTCAAGAATAATTTCATAATGACTCCCTCCCTTAAATTTCGTATTGCTGACGTTAAACTACCGTACCGTATTTTTTCGGACCTGTCAATAAGACGCATTCGCAATTATTTGCAAAACAAATTTTTTTAGAAAAAAAAAGAAACATTTAAAATTCGCACTCAAATTTTTAATCTGTGTAATAAAGTGCGACTTCCAGCCCGCAAAATACGATAAATAATCTTTTTTTTTCTTCAATATCCTCGTAAAATCAATTTTAACTTAATTGCGATTAGATTGCGATCATTAATATTAAGTTTTTTGTTTACTGAAATTTTTTATAGAGAGCGGATTTTCTATTTAATCTATTTAAAGATTTCCCCCCTCCCTTCGATCCCATACACGCGGCGTACCGGTAGTTTGAATCTTAGATTTTCCGAATGGTTAGCGCTTCGATTGAGCCGCAAATGGTAGCTCATTAATGTTTCAGGAAATGTCTTTCACTCACACCGTCAGTAATGTTTATTTGTTTTTCTCCGATCGAAGGGTGGTTGGGGTGTGCTGTAGAAACAAGATGAAACGCTGGTTATGCTAGGCCAGCCCACAAATAATTTACCCGCCGAACTCTTTTCGGGTCTTAAGGGAGGCAGGCGAGGCTTTTTACATGGATCACTAGATCGCGCCATTCAAATAATATGTACAATAATAAAGCTCTTTTATTAAAAAAAAAAAAAGATTACATATTTGTCATTAATGTTGGAAATGCAAAGAGAAATAGCTTTATCTTTTCTCAGGAGATGAATTTGGAAAACCGAAGAGTTAAAAAAAAAGAGGAATAATAGATAGGGTATCGCCCTCTGGTGATCAAACCGCAAACTTCGATCTCGAATAACACCGCACAAAAATTATGTCTAACGATCTCGAGATATCGCAAATAGTCGGCAAAATTCATATCGATTAAATATAACAGATGAACGAGAATCAAACAGAGTTTATCAATTTCCTTAGAATTATAACTGTGAAATGACATTCAGGAAGACATAAAAAAATATTGAGGAATTTTATGTTTTCCTGGACTTTTATAAGACCTCTTCGGTGTTAGAACAAAGATTATTGAAATTAAAAAACAATGCTATGATAACCTTACATAGGCTACAGTATATTAATTAATAAAATAACTGAGTAAGTTATATCTGCACTTCAAATCTTATTACACCAAATAAAGACTCATCTTATGACGATTCACATTACGAAAGAAAATAATTTCTTTCGCATCTGAATAATTTTTATATTTCAAAATATGAGAAAAAAAAAGTAATGCAAACTAAAAATTTTCATTTTCTGTCTTTCTCATGAAATTGAAAATTATTTTCCCTACAGTGCAGCAACTCAATAAAAAAAAATAATAATAAGAGAAACCCAAAATTTATTTTGATTTTTTCCAGCTTTCATATTTACAGTACTCTATTATTATTATTATTTTTTTAAAAAAAAAAAAAAAATAATAATCAATTTTTAAGCCTGAGGCCATTGAGACAAACACTTCCTGCCTATTGGACTATTTTCTGCAATACTTGCTAATTTTTTTATACAAATTTCAAACGTATTAAGCGCTGTTATCGCAAGATTTCGTTTGTCTGATAGAGATTCATTTGTTTAAGAAATTTTATATCAAATTTTTAAAAAACTTAAATTCTTATCGTAAAACGAGACACCTCGTTGCACAACCTGCATAGAATGTGTACGAGCATCGATCGATAAACACGAAAGTAACAATAATTTTTAAAACCGGTGGGCCTATCACGGATTTTGTTTACCATAACACATCACAATTCATTCTTTCTTCTATTTTTTTTTAATTAAAAAAAACTTGTATTTAGATTTTTAAAAAATATTTAATTACCGGTATATTTTTTTAAAAAATACTGTAATTTTATAAAAAAAAAAAAATAATAATAATAATGATTGTTCTCAATTTAGTAGTTGAATTTTCCTAGTTATTGACTTTAATAAACGCAAACATTGTAAACTATTTCGCGCACAATCGCAAAGTTGACGAATAATTTTCACCCTATTGCTAAATGATTGTCAAAAAAAACCAAAAACGCAATACATGTACCGAAAGGCTGAACCTAATTCCTGAAGCACAACTTCAAATATTCTACCAGAGTCTACCGTAATAATTGTGCTCGAAGGAGGAAAATATTGAGCAAGACAAAAAAAAAGGTGTGGTGGCCAAAAATCTTTCTCTTTTATATTCCTCTGGATTCCTATTCATTATCAAAGAACTTAATGAGTAGATAATTAAGATAAAAACCTTACATCTCTAAACAACTTTGCTTAATATCGCAAATTAAGCTCTAATTAGTTCCGAGTAATAAAACTGAAATAATTATTACTGTATAGACAGTATAGCCTAATATCAGCGCAAGATTTCGTTTTTCTTCGCATTTCGAAACACACAAAATAAGAAGAAAAAAAAAAAAAACGCCTCACTTTGAAACTAAGAAAAATTAAAACAAACAAGTCCTAAATAATAAATTACATCATCAAATAAAGTAAACAACTGAATATTTCATGACAAAAATCCAGTAAATAATAGATGTATTTTAGCGGCTGTACGGTATGCCCTATATATAATTTATTTCGAAATTAGGAATTCTCTTTCCAACCGAATTGGATTCCGCGAAAACCTTCAATAATTAAAAACTTAACTCTTCCCAACGACGTAATAAGACGAAGAATAGAAAAAGTATCGAAAGACCATCTACCGCAGCATTCCGAAAGGCCCTCGGAGAAATTTATATCTCACAATGTATATGTATTTATTATAAGAAAGCCGAAAATCTTGAAAGAGTTTGTCAATGTTTTGACAGCTTATACGTAAACGTAAAGCCAAAAACATCCTCCCCGCAATAAATAACGACTTAAGTTTAAAACCTAAACAAAAAAAAAATAAATAAATAAATAAAATTCCATAAATAAGTCAACTTTAATTAAGAAATGTAAACAAAATTCGTGTCTGTATCGTAGTTGAGCTAGGTATGGTTGGAGGTGATGCTTTATTATTCCCTCACACCATTTTCTGACAGTTTGTATTCATTCAAGTCAATGTTGGAACCTTCCTCGTCCTCGTTCCATCCATATTTCTTTCAGTTATAAGATTAAATTTTGTGGATATCCACCTGTCCTCAAAAGAATAAATCTTCCCGAGCAGGAGGTCTATGACAAAGTCGCTGTTGACTATTCTTATCTCAACCCTGGCAACGTGCATTGTCATGGTAACTCGACTCTTAACAAAAAAAAAACTTTTTTTTTTCTTCTTCACTATTTATCTATTGAAAGCGTATATTGCGTGCGACCCAATACAGTGATTTACATTGTCAATTTGAGTGGATTTTTTTCCTTTTTTTAAAAAAAAGAAAGAATTCTATTAAAATATCTTCCCGCAGTTATCTCAATGTGTTTGAATATATACGCGAATCTATTCGATTGTCCCGCGACCGCAGCCATCTTGTAGTCAATTAAATTGTCGGCAATACCCCCAGCTTATTATTTCGAACCTATTGTGAAATATTTGAAAAAAGAAGAAATAAATAGGTTTCAATTTTGAGATAAAAATATTTTTATATACAGTACAGTATATCAAAAGAATGGAATTGCTATAAGGTAGCCTATTGGAATTTTTTGCGGTTACTACGGTTTGACCAGCCACAAAAATAGAAATACAGTAGAAAGCAATTATCTTTGAAAATAAATCATCAACAGTACAGTACAGTACGCTAGTTCAGCACTGGTAAATTGAGTCCTAGGAGAACTTATTAGAAAGACTAATTTTACGGTAACGGATTAAGTTACAAATTTATCGATGCTGGTAATTACAGTATACGAAAAATAATTTTAATAAATCATAATATCTCCGCAGTTACGTAAACAATTCATCCCATACCGCAATTTACCGAACCATAATTATCTTTTCTAATATTTTTTTTTATTGTTAAAGAAAAACATGTTTCCCCTATAATTTTTTTTAATAATCGTAAAAGACTTCTAATAACACCTATACGTTATTGTATATCCGTACTTTGTATGGCGTGACGTTATACAAAAAGTGTTATTATAAGGACTTATAACTTGTTGCTTCGATCGTCAAATTGGTAATGTTATCACACAAGTATTTCCTTTAAATAATACTTAAGTCTATAGAAATAAAAGTAGCGCTAAAAATTAATTAAAATTTTCTTAAATTTTTTTTTTTTTTATATAATTCCTTATAATTTTTTTACAGCACAGTACAATGTACCTTCAAAATAATTTCGCTTGTATCGCAGACTTTAGTTGTTTGTTTGTTTGGTTTTTTTCAATTTTACAAAGCAAAATAATAATACAACTTGTAGTTTATTAATTTTTAGAACTACAAAATGTAATGAAATTTTCTTTCATTAATTTTGAAAAGCTCTTGAGAAATAAATAAAAGCCAAACCATTTAAACTATTGTCAAGTACCAAACCGGTGAGTATTATTTTTTATCAACCATTTTGATGTATTTCATATCTGTAGCATTAAGAAACACAACGGACTATACCGTATTGTCTCAAACTTTCGACAGTAGATAAAATGGCAGTCCGTTGTTAATCTAAATTCCCCAATTAATGTCTCTCCACGAGAGTTTTGAATGGCTTTCGCCAACCGCAAAAAATTTCTCTCAGCGCCACAAACTTTTATTTCGAGAGAATTGCGCACTCAAAGAAATCGTCCGAGCACTTCAATGATCACTTTTCTTCATTACAATAATCGTACACAAACCCCCCGCAACACGCGCAATAAAAATATTTTTACTAAATCTCGTTTCAGAAAATTTAATCACGTTTTGTAAAATCTGGTTTCGTTGACATTCAAAGCTTTAAATAAACCACGATTTATCAAGATAAGATCCAATGGTAACCAAATATAACTGCAGTAGTCAAATTGAATTCTTCTCCAAAAAAACAAACAAAAAAAAAAGTAGAACTAGCGCTACATTGCGTCAATTGAAGTCTCGTTATTACTCGTTTATTTGATTAAGAACCTCGCGGGAGTTACCGGAGTTTAATGCACGGCGCTCATAAAATTTTGTGCGTTGACAAACGTTTCTTCTTTAGTAAAAATTATCGAAGCTTTCAAATAAATGACGATTGCTTTTTTTTTTTTTTTTTTGAGTTTCTGAAATGTTGACTCACGTACTGCATGCCATATTTACTTGAGGTACACGAAATCTTCGCCAAAATTAAATAAATAAAAAAAAAAAAAAAACTTCCGTCGACTACGATCAGATTACGAATCAGATCTAACGAATATACGCGTCATGTTATATAAAATATCTCGCAAAGAATATAGTTTATTGAAATCAATATTTTGATTTGACATAACATATTTTCTTCTACGCTCTAACTTCTCCCATTTTCTCTTCTTTTCCTCAGAAGAAGAAGAAGAAGAAGAAAAAAAAACACCTATATTTAGTATTTAAAATAACACATATGTCATTCTCCAGCTGTCACTGTCACCAACTTCTTACGACGGTGAGTGTCAACCAATATTTTTCCCTTGTCAAATTTAATAAAATTGAGAGATATTTATCCAACTCGCGCAATTTATAAAATTAAAGCTAAGTCGTCAAATTATCATCAAAGCAAATAATCCAAAACAAGTACAATTTTTTTTTTAGAATTGCATGATTTCCCTTTTTTTTTGATTACTCGCATTTATTTTTTTTAAATCCAAACTGTATTAAAGAGGATGGATCTTGAATCCTGAATTATATATTTCACTTAATGATTACATTCGTAGTTACATAGTAGAACCAAAAAAAAAAAAAAATTATCTCAGTAAATTAGAAAAATTTAATAAATAACTGTATTCAACCTTCAGGGTGAATAATGCTGAATTGAAATTTCGCGAAATTTAAAACGCATCCAAAATTCATTAAAAAACTAACCAAGCGTAAATAAAATGATTAAAACAACGCTTTTTAATTTGAAAAATACTCTTGAAATAAAAAGCAACCTGTACTTTCAGCTTCAGTGAGTTATTTTTAAATATTTTCCCCATCTGCGCAAAATAAAATTATCATAAACCGTACGTAAAACTATTTTTTCCCCCGTTTTATTAAAACTGATTAACATAAAAACTCATAAAAATTATTATGCTTATCACAATCCAGTCTAAAATTTAATCATCGTAATTGAAAAAATACGTTGCGCATCAAAGAATCACCATTTGCTGCACCGCCATCTTTGATAAATAAATAATTCCGAACGAGCAAATAAAATCTCAAAATTTTAAAAATATTTCGTCGATTCCACCTAGAGATATCTTTTGTTCAAATACGAGTATAAACAACTAACTAAAGTAGATTACAGCACTAAAACCGAACATTTCGAATCTTTTCCAAACTTTTTTTTGTTTTGTTTTTACCGGTACCTTTCCCTCCTTCTGCCCCTCCTTCCCCCAACAAACATGCGCATTCGACCCCCACTACTCACTGTCTACCACATTTCTTCTAATTTAAACGACGCAACAAAAATAAAGTAATCGATTTATAAAAAATCACGAAACTCTATTTACTATATCTTGTATTTAGAAAATTGGTTTTCGATCGACAAATACGAACAGGCTGCTTGCTCTCTCTCTCCCTTTGGATTCAGCAAATCCTACAGATCTAATATGATATAGAGACTTTAGGTAGCCATGGATACATCACATTTCCAAGTTAATGCCTAAAACGAAGCGTTGTTCTTCAAAATCCAGGGTAAATGTCTTTACATATACAACCTTTTCCTACAACATCTATATACCATCTTTTTTTTTTCTTCTTCTTCTTCTTTTCTTTCTTTATTTGGAATCTAAAGCTCAGCATAAATATTTTAAGACCTTGCTAAAAGGCAGGTAATCGATAAAAGATGACGAAAAAAATGTTCGAACGTGCCTTTTGCTTCTTTTTCATTAGGGGAAATTCCGAACGTACGCTACGTCGCCCAGCATTTTCTTTTATTTTAAGAAGCAGAAAAATATATACCGAGTATATAAGAAAAAGAAAAAAAAAATCAAATAAATTCCTAATCACTTACACTAGGTATAAGACTATAGGCGCAGCCAGTCTACAACCGACGCTTTTCGGGGATTTTTATTTAACGCGCAGGTACATGTAAACAGGCAGGGATTTATACTGGTGGTGGCCGTAAGATAAAACACGAGCGAAAACTTGTCTTTAGCCAGAAAAGAGAAAAGTTTGAGGCAATGTAAAGTAAAAAATACAAACAAAATAATAATAACAACAAAAGAAAAAGTAAACAATATGAAGTAAAATCTTAAAAAGGAAAAAAATCGAAAACAGAGAACAAGAACAAAAAAAAATAAATAAATAAAGAGTATAGTCAAATACTGTAAAAAAAAGTACATGTATTAATAAACACCAATAAAACAAGTTAAAAAAAAGTATTAAAAATGAAATTTATCCTTAAAAAAAATTGAAAACCAAAAAAAAAAAAATTAGCAGCAAACAAATTACGTTTAAAAAAAAAGCTGGTTCAACGTGAAATAAATAAAGAAATTTAAAAAAAAAAAAAAAACAAAAGTACATACGGTAGGTATCGTTTTAAAATTGAATACAATTTTCGGGCTTTATGCAAAACAAATCCGGGCCTGAATGTACATTCCCCCACGATAATTATAAACGGAAGGAAAAGAGATTGATAAATAAGGAATGTGAGTTGAGAACATGATGGAAAGAGAAAAGAGATGAACGAGCTTTCAGCAAACAAATCTTTTTTTGATCTTCGCTTGGGAATAAAGTGCGCCTCTGCACGCAGATCGAGAGAGACCGACAGAATGAGAGAGAGAGCGCGCGGTGTTTATCGACAGTAATTATCCGTCGATCATTTCCAAACCATGTTCCAAATGGAATAGCCGTGTTCGTTCGCCACACCGAGCTTATACCCCTTTCTTTTTTTCTTTCTCTATTCAAAATCTACATTCATGTGACTTTTTCTATATCGTCGTCGTCGATCAAATAAATCCGCTCATAAAATGATCCGGCACAAACAATCCGGAACGAACGTGTCGAAATGAAAATTTGCGCAGCTTGTAAAACTAGAAAATGTGATCAGAAACATATTACTATAGCTCAGGATTAAAAAAAAAAATAGACTGGATTAATGTTTACTAATCCAAACGCAAACATCGATTTCATTTTCGATTACAGCATAATATACGTTGTTATTTAAAAGTTATTGACATACCGGCGCACTGTTACTCCGTGCCTCGACTCTTTTTGAATTAGAAAAATAATACCAAAAGAAAAAAAAAAATAATGCTGAATTGATTGAAGAGGTCTTTCGTGTCCAAATTAACTTGTATCACTCGTGTCATTATCTATTTATAACGTGACTGCGCTTCAACAAAATAAACAACAATCTAATTGGCCTAAATAAAGCAGTTAATTATTAAATTAACATGATAATGAGAGCAGATTCACAAACGATGTTTGTTTTCTTTCAGCGTGAATTATTCGAGATCTACAGTATAGTCAGTCACTTGATAAAATGTCGGAGAGCTGGTAATTAAATTGACCCCTTTTTCTACCACCAAAATGTCAAATGCAGCGTTGAAGAATTTGTCGACGAAACTACGACACTCCAGCAACAACAATGAGTTTGCTTGATAAATATTTCATCGTTTTTCAATATGCATGACCTTTACGTAATTATACTAGTAGCCTACGTACGTATTTTAGAGTTCGAAATTTAGTTTACAAATGTGATAGGAATTCAAACAGAAATTTTTAACCGCAGATATTTCTACTTACAATGTAGTACCATTATATTAGCCTCCTTGGTAGTACATAGGTAATGGAAATGTACAGCTTTCGCGCGCCTTTTTATACTTCGATCCTAATACTGTAACAGCCTATCAATTTCAGTCTTAATACCTCACGAAAACTTATATAATAAGCATTATTTAATTATTTTAGTGCATTATAGTATCGACCGCACAATAAAAATGTAATAATTGCATGTACAAAAGTGCTTACCATTCTTAAAATAATATTGCTGGACCGGTTATCATTGATTATGCTTACGGTAGGCTTATCTAATTGAGATTTTCTTCCTTTTGATTTGCAGTGGCTGAATCTTCTTGTAGGAGCTTGATCGTTTCGGATTACTATTGAACGCGACGTAAGAACGTTAATATTAATTTACCGCACTAATTATTATTTTAAGAAACACGAATTAATCGCGTAGGTTGAAAGTTCAAACAACAGAGGTGCCGACCTCTTCACTCGCCGCCATTTCTTTCCTATTTTGCGCAGTCACTGCACCGCAGTGATGCCAGACGTTTGACATCTACGTACGGTACTGTGATCAGCTGGTTGATAGGTAGAAGTAAAATAAACAAGTAGGTTACATAACGTTCATAAATTATTATTATTATCGTGTAAAATGTGAAAAAAAAAATTACAATATTTAATAGGTCGTATACATTGAGCATTGCAGTATTATTACTGTACTATTGTTTAATATTGGCACGTGGACCGAGTCCCTGGAAAAGATTTGTTATTTCTGCATTAGAACAAGATGGCAACGGGAACCTGAGAATGCACCTGCATACAGTATTATACAATACCGGTAAAGTAATATGTCATGTACTCGTAATAATTATTATAAAAGGTTTTATCATAAATAAGTAGGCTTAGTTTTGTAGGCCTAAAATCAAGCTAAATTTTAAAAAATGTTCCACAAATTGAGACTCTTAAAATTAATCTGACGATTGAGAAAGATGTCCTTTAGCCTACATGTAAATTTTTCGGTGATTGCAAAAATTAATTCGCATTAAACACACGAATAAAATTTAAAATAAAAAAATCCCTTTTTAAATTATTTTTTATATTTATACAGTAATAAATATATTGATTATTTTTTAATAATATAACCGATCATACAGCCTACGCTCTAAGGTATATAAAAAAAACTTATTTATGGTACTGTACTACTTGTTAAAAACCGGTACCTTTCGAATGATTATTTAATTCTATTTTTCTCTATTTTATTTTTCAATTTTTATTATTATTATTCTTTACAATATATTTTTCCTGTGTTCTATAGGCATCTTTCTTAATTCACTCAACTTTTGTTTTTGAAGCTTATTCCGACGAATCTCCTCGGAGATTGCAGGTATAGCGACTGATATTCATGGAGAAGAAGAAAAAACCACTGTCGGTATTCTTTCTTGTGATCAGAATTTTAATTTTTAATGTAGACTCAAAATGCTAAAAAAAAAAAGAAGTAAAGTAAGAAACAATCCAATATGAGATTTTCACCTGTAGGTTCTATTTTTAATATCCTGTGATGTATTTTCCGCTCGCATTGTTACCGTCACAACCTAAAAAGAAGAAGAAGAAAAAAAAAATAAGAGGTGCACATCTCACGTAATAAAAAATGTGAGTAGACAGTCATTCTTATTGCAATACAGTATATCTAAGTGGGTTGTCGCAAATACTCGAACATAGCTGTTGGATCCGCAGTTTCGAGTAGGTAATTCTTGTCTGAAACGAAATTTGAAAGCATCTGCGTCAAATGTTAGAAGTAAATCCATTTGCCTCGCGTTTCTATTTATTGCGCTATATAGATGAAGACTCACATTATCTAGCAAATATGATTATTGATTATATGTAGGTATATTATTTTGTGTAGCCTATATTATTATTTTTCGACGACGACTACGGTACCACGACCGCATCTTCAGTGTCTATGGCAACAGAGTTTTTGAACTGGGGTGGGGATGTTGTCAGGTGCACTAAAGGGACTTTTTCTCCTCCATCATCTCCATGAAAAATATATCAGCTGTGTTTGCCTTCTCCCCTCCCTCCTCTCCCTTTTTTTTATGCATTTTTCATAACTAACATTGCAACCGTCCATTAAAAATTCCATTAAAAGATATTCCCACTCATATACCAACGCGCAACGCTTTTGCGCGCTATTCAGATTGATAGTAATAATTAAATGATGGAAAAGGGAGAGTGTATCGTTAATTGTAAAATTAATTACAAAGCTATTGTTAGACGAAAAACAAAATTCAAACAATAAAAAAAACCTCTATTCAAGGAATTAAAAAATACATTAAATTATTATTCACGGTACAGTAACTTGGAAAAGAAAAATGTAATTTAGTTTTTTTAACTTTATTATTTTTAAAAAAGGTTTTTATTATAAAAATGAATTTAAAATAAAGGATTACTACGGTAGCTGTTTTATTTATGCTATTTACACTACTGTACTATACTGTATTTTGAAATTTGTTTTCTTGATAAAATTTGATGAAGATTTCTGGTATTCTTTGTATAAATTTTATCCGTAACAACAGCAAAAGAAAGAAGCGTTTTTACTTGTTATTTATCGAAAAAAAAAAAATACTTTTTAATATTATTTTAGAAAGACATAAATTCATACTTTGAGAAATGAATTGCAATAGTGAGAGAGATTGACAAGAAAGTATACAACAATAATAATTTATACTGGCGTTGCAACTCAAAAAAATAATAATAAAAAAACAAATATTTTTTTTTTTGGTGAAAAATGTCAAATATTTCCTTACATTAAACATAGTGACAACGTTCATATTTACAACATCATTAGTATCTAAATCCAAAAAGATCAAAAAATTCAGCACATGGCAACAAAAAAATAAAATAAAATTACTTCCACATACTGTAATTTTAATATTCAGTAACTTTAGAAAGTTTGGTCCGTCAATTTTTTAACGGAGGATTTTTTTTGGGGGGGTTTTTACAAGTAAATTGACTATGAATGAATATAAAACACAAATGATTGAATGAATTTGAGAAAAACAAATAATGTAAATCACACTTAGATTACGGTATATCAATAAAAATGCAGTTACTTGAAATATTACATATTATTATTAAGATATAAAAAAATTTCACTGTCCACGATTTGTTTTTGATTTTTTACAAAGACGTTAAAATTCCATCTATGTACCTGTTGATAAAGAATCTACTAATCTTTGCAAAATACGATTTCGATCTTTCATCACATCTAAGTTTTCTTGGTGCATTTTCCTCATTTCCTCCAACAGGTGGTTCATTCGTCGTTCTTCTTGTCTCTCTTGTTTCTCGAAATATTCTTTCAGCAATTTGGTGGAGATCTTGCCGTCGTTTCCTTTTTGTAACCCGCTGGCTCCGTCTCCTCCGGAATTGGAAACGTTTTTTTGTTTCCCTTTGGCACTACCGTCGGTACAGGAACCCTGTTCAGAGCCGGCCGGATCAGTTTCGGTTTCTTTGCTAAATACCTCGCTGAGAACGTCGAAGTATTGCCACAATCGTCGGCCTTGTCCCGGACCGCGATTATTTTCCAAAACGCCGTTGTAAGATTTTTTCAAATTCCTCCACTTCTTATCGCACATGTCGCCGTGAAAATGATAGCCGTTCACGGCCATATCCGCCGCTATTCGAGTCCACACGTCCTTTTTTTTAATCCTCGGATCTTTCATGTTTTCTAAGTATGATTTGTATAATTCGATGAGTAGAAGAGTTGCCTCGTGAGTCCAAAATTTATTTTTCATATCTGAAAAAGTTTAAAAAAAAAAATGAAATAACTTAGGTACCGTACTGTAGAATAATCGGAAAAATAGTTGAAATAAAGAAAATTTAAAAATTTGAGGAACCAAAAATAATAGTTACTTGCATGATTAATTTTTAAAAAAAATACAAGTATTAATAATTTTATAGTTTAAGTAAAACTTGACTTACGATTATCTTCATATCCCTCGGGTTTCTCGTTGACAACGTGAAACTCGTTGACTGAAAAATTTAAATTCATATTTTTATAATTCGACTAAACACCTTAACCAATTAATTACACGCTTTTGGTAATTATAATTATATTGCCTTCTCTATTTTACCAATTTTTCCTCAAGCTAGTGACAAAACTTGGTCAACATTAACAGCAATTTTATTTAAAATGGCATCCCAGGGGAGCCCGATAACTTTTTTTCTTCTACCAGTCAATTCCGGCTCTCCACGCATTAATAAATTACTGTAGCCTACACTATTATAATATTATTATACAGAATAAAAATAAAATTTGTATTACATGATTGTACAGCATTTCAATAAATGCAGCTTGATATCGCATAAGGGAGAGTTTGTGGTTAAATTCTTTTCTCGTTCTTATGCTTATAAGCCCAATACTTATACATGTATACGAGTAGTCAGAGTTTGGAATTTATTTAGTGCAACAAATTACAACATTTAATAAAGTCAAAGTTCCAAACTATGACAATTATAAGAAGACCAAAGAAGTGGACTTTAGCATTAGAACGAGAAAAAACTTCACTGCAAAATCTTTATTAAATTTACACTTTTATAAATTTAAATGCGTGCTTAGAATTATTCATGTTTTTGGAATTGAAAATACTGTAATAATAATTTTCGAGTTGATTTTCATGTTACATTTTAAGTTTGCTGTTAAAAGCAATAGATGACGGTATCGTACATATTTTATCATAGAAAGCGCAAAGTGAAATGATGCGCCAAACGCATCCTCAAAATTTTAATCACTACCGGTATTTAAAACACCGATCGCCCGCAAACTCATCTACATCACACAGTATTATTATACTACTGTATCTTAATAATAATTCTATAAGAAAAATAATGCTCCACTTTACAGTTACTAGGATTATATTTAATTTAAAAAGCATGAAATGGATTTTCCATAATATTATCGATTTTGTTTTACTCTCATATTATAAAGTCGAGCCCATCTGCCCAAAATAACACAAAAAAATCTGACTGTTACAAAAAAAAAAAAAAATTATTCGTCATTTATCTTCTAAATCTTAGAAGAAAACAAACGTTCACATAAACCTAAAGTTGAATTCAAAAATTGAATTTTTCAAACTTGATGTACCGGTATCGCGTAAGCTACCAATATATTGCAAAACCAATGAACAGCTTGTACATTTTGCAATATAGAAAAAAAAAAAAAACAATTCCTTCAATAAAATATTATTTCAAAACGATCCTCAAACTATCATTACACGTACTGAATTAATAGTAAAATAAATTGTCCTAACATATTCAATTAAAATTAATGAATAAAAAACTCCTCAGTTTTTCAAAAAAAAAATTAATTTATTTACATAATAATAATTATGTTTAAAGAAAAGCAAAATAGATCTGAGGAGAAGAGGGATGGGAAAGGTGTGGGTGAATTACCGTACCTTGATTTCCACTATTGTCATAAATGACGACTGTAGGTTGAGCATGTTCGAACGTTGGTGCTGTAGCTGCTGCTGCCGCTTCTTCGTATAAGTCGTTCATGTTTTACCCAAATATTCCTTTAAGAAAACAAATACACGATCATTATTAAATAAAAATGCTTTATTAATTAAGAAAAATCTGAACATTACTTTAACATAGAAACATTTCTTTGAAAAATAATTTTTTAAGTTTATTATAATAATTACGCAATATTTAAAACTTTTTTTTATTGTGGACGGTCACCTGCGCGATATTATGCTTATATGCTCTCAAAATAATTGTGCTGGTATAAAACTTACTTTTGTTAATTGAACTAAAAATAAAACTCTTTAAAATAATTTATTTATACAGTAAATTCACAATTATCCGCGGTATAATGGCTGGCACGGCAATTAGGAATAAGTGAATTCCGGAGATAATCCGCAAAATGGCCAAAAAAGAGCACAAATCAACACGAAAATGCTATTACCCTTTAAAAATATTTATTTACAGTAGAAAAATTCTACGTACACAATTATTATAACTTAATAAACAGTAGTTTTCTGCACTTTTAAGTTTGTTGCTTTACAGTTTTTTTACACCTCAAAACAAGCACCAAAAAAAAAATCAATTTAAGTAAATTTAATACTCCAGTAGCAGGCACAATATTATTGTTTTCTTTTTACATTTTAGAAAAACCTTTTTTTTAATTAAATATAATTTTTCCAAGAAGATGCAAAAATAAATCCCCCCCCCCCCCCCCAAAAAAAAAATTCCTCAGTTTTGCTAATAAGGTGCAAAATAAAATCTAAAAAAATAAAAAAATAATTCTTAATAAAAATTTTAAAAAATTGTTTTTCATTAAAAAAACACGCTAAATTATCTTTTTGTAACCGTCTATCGATTAATTTCATAATGTATGCACACATTTGAGTAGCCTATACCTTTGGGAATACCTTATTTGCTATTTACGGCGAAAACACACCATTAAAAACTGTTTACATTGCGCATGAAAAAAAGTGACGTAAATATAAATTACAAATGGCTGACTGTAAATACATTAATTAAAAAACTGAAAAATGCCTTCGTTTCATTTTTAAATACTGTTCAGTACAGTACTTTAAAAAAAAATTTTTTATAAAAAAATAAATAAACCAACAATAATAATAATAAAAAAATTCATCTATCGTTAATTAATTTTCTTCTTCTCTAAAATATGTATTTTCATAGCAAGTGGAAATTTTCAGGCCCACACACCCCTACAAAAGGTACTCCATCCCCAAATGAGGAATAATAATACAGTAATTAGATTTGTGTAAAAAAAAAAAAAGGTGAGAGTGTAAGCGGCGGCGCGTCATGATTTTAATCTATAACTTATCCTCGCAAAGATGCGAATTTGAGAGATGTTTGGCACGAGAATCCACAAGCGTGAAAGCTCGCTCTGCGGCGACAAACGCCATCATTTCGCTATGCAGAGCGTTATGAACCCGATACTAAACCGCTGCCCAGCATAATACCTTCTAGCGAGAGCATTCGCGCCCAAGAAGAAAGTATTTCTCGTCGAAATGCTGGAGAAAATTATTCGCCATTTCATATCAAAATCATATTTGTTGATTAGAAAGAATAGTAATAATGAGGGATAATTTTTTGATAGAAGAGCGGGTGGTAAGTGTCGCGAACAAGCTCCGCCATTGCTAGACCGATCCAAAAGAGGGCTATCTATACGACTGGACAGCGCTATGCATCTGCTTTACATCATATGCTTTCATTCATTAACCAGTTTTGCACTGCTTTTAAACCCAAATCTTTCATAACACTTTATCTAATAAGAAAATGATGGAAAAATAACGGTTATATTACCTAAATCTTTGCGTGTTGTTATCCTCCAAATCTGTTAGCGAAAAATCTGGAAAAACTCCGCGTACGCCATACAGTGTGACCGTGAATGCGCGAGCTTAATAAAATTTATAAAATCAATTTGTTTCAATTATATCCGCATTTATTCGCTGAAGAAACGGCGATATATTTAAATTTTATCGAGTTTAATATGGTTTTATAATAAAACTGAGTTTTATTTCAATTTAATTACGATTGTTACGTCATTGAAAATAGGTTAAAATAAAATATTAATCCCTACGGTGATGCGAGAAATGGGATTTAGGTATCACACTGTAGCGTGGTGAAGCTTCCGACTCGCCATCTGCTGTTAAATTATCGAAACTAAATTCTTTCATGTTTCAAATGTATTTATTTCATTTTTTTTTTCAAACAAATTTTCGTTTGGCTAAGTGTAACTAATTATAATAAATGTGCGCAAGCTACGTTTAATTTTAGAATTTTATAATTAATTGTTAATAGCAAACAGATATCTATCACTGATAATGGATACCAAATTAGGAGTTGAAAATCAGAAAAAGCAAACTAGAAACATAAGGCATGCTAGTACGCAGTTGAATTAAAATAAAAAAAAAAAATAAAATAAAAAATTATATTATTTTACAATTAATTATATCAAATAAATACATTTAATTCATTGTTAAAAATGTCAGAATTCAGAAAATAAACTTTGCCCTGCTTTGTTTTAATATTAATAATTCCTCTGATTGTTTATTAAGCGTCGTGTGACGTCATGCGCAGAAGATGAAAATACAGTAAACGAATTTCTAGCCATTCCTATTTCGATGACGACCTGTCATGTGATCGTGGGATGTGAAATGTTAAACTTCGATATGTCATTTCAATAGTGTTATCAAATCGAAAAGCAAAAAACCTCATAATTTCTACCATAGGCAAGAAAATGGCTACAGACGCGACTCCAAAGTATACCAGCGATTATCGTAGTAAGGTGAGGATATATTATTATTGAACATGTATTCTAAAAAAAATGAATGACACTGGTATAATATTATGTTAATCAGCTGTTTGGTTCAGGTAGAAATCGAACGCATATTCTAATATTAATAAGATTGTCTGCAACGTATTTATGAGGCATATATTTGTTGAATCGAAATTAGATTTTAATAAATTTATAATTAAAACATTCCAACGCATTAGAAAAGTTAGTTACACCTGTATATTATCAAGCTTCGATCCATATACGAGTAGTATGCCATTATGCGATAGCCTACTGTACGTGTATTATAATAAGCCTCCAAGTGCGTTCCAAATAATTTATTACTTCAGCTAGTAATTAAGGTATATAAAAGGATCAAAGCCGGTTTGTCGCTTGTTTGTTTAGAAAACAATTTATAAAATTAACCACCCATATATAGAAAAATATAAAGTTGGTTAGGGCAATTCTGCAATTTTTAAAAATTGAATAAACCAAGAAGTCGTACGTATAATAATGTAGAGACCATCTTTTGCTTTTACTAGGTCATTAATCATTATAGTACTTCTTGAAGAAATAAATAATAATAGTAATCAACTGTGTTAGCCATGTTTTTGATATTTGCAGAGGTTGTTCTCCCACTGTCCTCCCGAATCTTGATAGCATGATGGTACTATAACCAGTGATACGTAGAGTATGATCGAAGTCGTCAGAATTCAAGTAGAACACAATCAAATACAGTCATGGACTAATGATTGTAAAAGCTTGGCATTAATTTCATTATTTGCGGTGCAGCATATTATTTTATATTGTATCTTAGGTTTGTTTTATAATGAGTTATATATTAAATGATTCATTAGTTAGAATAATTATTATTTTGCTTAAATTGCAGTAGCGATTCAAATCGAAAAATCTCTTTCGCGTTTTGAAAATACACGGGCACTATCATTATCTTACAGTATTTAATTTATAATATTGCATAACTTATTTGATTTCTTGAAAAGTTAACGAATGTTAACATTTTTCTTAAGATGTTTTTATTTGCTGTTTCTTCCCCCTGCCAGCCTTCCTAAAAATTTCTAGAAAATATTATCTCAATTTTAACATTATTTATTACAAAATTTGTTTTCAAAATTACAACTACGAATTGATAAAAAAAGTAAACAACCTTTTTAAAGCAATTTGTGTTCAGCATTTGTATTTACTGGGCAACTAACTTGCATTTCTGATAAAGATCGAAATAAAAAGTTTTTGTTTGCTTTTTGAAATTAAATTACAGTATTTGTAAACGAATGCTGTATTGAACAATAACTTAGATCTACATGCGATATTTTTTTTAATACTTGAGTTATTGGGTATTCTGTTTAAATGAGACTGTTGCTGTCCCAACCTGACCGAACTAACTCGGCTGTTTCTAGGGACATGTAGAGAGCCTCGAGAATTTCACCAGAATGATTTAAAATGCAACATAGAGTATGATGAAAGTTTTATTGAATTAGACGATTATTTGTTATAGGCTATTTGTTTCGATAAATTTGACTTTGCAAGTAGAACATTCTATATACTACAGTCTACGTGAATTCTATAGCTTGTTTATTTATTTCAGTCATTGACAACGTCACTAACTCTACCAAACTTTAATCAGTCTGCAATTGAAACTTTTTGTATTACAGAATTTGTATATTTTGAGGTTGAGTATTAGTTTGCATTCTAGTTCAATAAAGCAGCGCAATTGTTTTTTATCTAATTTTTTTTTATTTTTTATAAATTAGATTTATGGTTTATTTGCACATTTTCGAACTAACCAAGTTTTTTTATATATAAATATAATGATTCAAAAAAATAGTTAATCCAAGATTGTGGCTATATTGTTTCACTTAGGCTGTTTTAGGTGATTTGTCGGAAGACTTTTTACGTCTATCGCCTATAACCAGACAGTTACAAGAAGCTGCGGATCATCAAGCAGCTGTCATGTTGCAACACAACATTTCTGGGGCTTTTCATCCGCAAAGTATGATAGGAAAACTTTGTATTACCATCGTACAGGTGATTATTTTATTAACGCGCAATAGTAATTTATTGAACGTATAAATTTATTACTCGATTTATTTTTAGGCTGAACTCGTAAAAAATTATGGAGTGACTAGGATGGATCCGTACTGTAGGTTGCGCATGGGACACACAGTGTACGAAACACACACGGATCATAACGGAGCTAGAAATCCAAGATGGAATAAAGTTATTCAATGGTATTTTTTTTGCACAAAAAATTCCACTTCAATGTAAAAGTAATCTAATTATTTAATTTTAGTTATCTTCAACAAAGAGTGAACGCGTTCCATTTGGAAATATTTGACGAAGTATAATTAAATCTCAAATGTTATGATTGCAATTACATCTGTAATTTTAAATTTATTGAACAGTGCACTTTTACAATGGACGAGAAAATAGCTTGGACACTCATTCCTTTACCAGAGAGCGTGTTTAAGGGAACCACTATTGACGAATGGTATCCTTTAAATGGGAAGCAAGGAGATGAAAAAGAAGGAAAAGTTAATTTAGTTATATCATTTACTGTAAGTTGGTTCGAAACAATTATTGTATTTCTGAAATTTGTAGATTTTTTTTTATTTAAAAATTAGCCAATTTATGCTCCTTCTGCCGTTTATCCCACCGCCCCTCAGCAGGTTATGGTGATCCCATCAGCTATGTATGGAATGCCATACTATCATCATCCAGGTAAATAAAGTCTCATATTTTTGTTTTTTAATAATTAAAACTGCAAATTAAAATTTCTTTTGAAAAAAAAAATAGGAACGCCAGTTGCGCAACCTCAACCTCATATTCCACCCCCAATTTCCGAAGAGGACATTCAGCTGGTAAATAAATTGAAATTTCTATAATAATTTTATTTGCCAATTAAAATATTTTAATCCTCGATTTGTTTGATTAGATTCAAGAGATGTTTCCAAATATTGAAAAAGAAATAATTCAATCAGTTTTGCAGGTTAATAAAAACAATAAAGGCGACGCAATTAACGCATTACTCCAGATAAATAGCGGAAACTAAATTATCTACCAGCTAAGTCAATGTGCCAAATTTGTTCAACATTCTTGGTCGTAAACTTTTTGTATAAATTATGTGCTTTTGTTACTAATTCTAGATTTTAAATATTCAAAAACTACGAGTTAGACATATAATTGCGGGAGTGCAGTAATTCGTTTAATGATTTTCCACAATATAAGTATATGTACTCGTAATTGCAACCAATGATAATGTACTAGAATGTGCACAAATTGAGCATGTGAATTGTATTTAATTTTGGGGGACTGGCGTAATATTATTTTTAAAGCGATAACCTTAGTAAATTTTAAGGAAACATTTTATTAACGTTTATAATTATTATATTATTAAAAGTTCAATTCGAATTAATTATTTTTAATCCCTAATTTTGTAAAGGAAATTTTAAGCATGCATTTTTATTAACTGAAATTGAAAAAACGACACAAAAAATAAAGTTTATTCTAACGTATAGCCCATTACTGTTTGCTGGTATTTTTTTTCTTATTGCGATTTAAAAAAAAAAATTTACAGAGAAACTCAAGAGAGTTTTTTGGGTAAACAAAATTTATCTCAATGAAAGTACATGTTCATGCTTTATTTTCATTTTTGCATGATACAAAAAAAACAAAGGAGCTTTTAGCAGCAGTCGAGTTGTCAATATTTGCTAAATAAAAACCCCAACCCAATATATTAAATAGAAATGCGACGAACTGAATTTATTACGTCAAAATAAATACTAAACGTATGTGACGATCTGAAGTACATGTATTTTGGACAATTACGGCATGACTTCAAAAAAAAAGTTTAATAATTTTCTATATAGAAAATTTAAATCTGAACTTTTCGTAATTATAGTCACAATTATTTTCCTGATGGCAAAAAATACTGTTGCTTTAGTGAGTTCTCCAGCGGAATCAAATAAAAGTACAGTACTTTAACTTAAATTAACTTATTAAGCTAAATGCATCTAAACTGTTGTTATAACTGTGTTGTCTGTATTTTGTAAGCCGATAAAATATGTCTTATAATAATAATAAATATGCATATTCAGTAATACATTAAGGTTTTAATTTACAGCAACAAGTAATGCTTTAAATCCGGAAAATTCATTTTCAACTGAAGAAGAACATTTCTCGTTTTTTGATTTTTTTAAGTCCATATCTGACGAATTAGGACTTTTCCCAATTGAATTTCTCGGTAAATTATTTTGTTAATAATAATAATACAAAATTATTAATTGCATTTAGCGATTTAGATTCTGGGCTTCATTTTACCATCTTAATGCCTGCAATTGATGAAGTTCTTGCTTTTATAACTCAAGTATTAGAACACCAATACTTAGATTTTGGTAAAAATGCAAACAAAATTTCCATTTGTGGTCAATTTGCAATTCTTAAAAAAAAAATGTCTAGTACACCACTTTGAACGGATATTATTTGGATATCTGCCACCTGCTAATCTAACAACTGCAGCCTATGCAAGAACATTTCCAGGAACAAAATTTTACATAAAAAATATAACAGGTAAAGCTATTTCGAGTTACTGAGCTTAAATAATCTAAATATACTCGTACGTAGCTCGTTTTTAAAGAAAGGACAGTTTGAAACTTTTTAAAAAAAGTTTTATGCCTTAATTTTTTTAAAGAATCAAACAGTCCTTACTTTAAAAATGAGTCTCGTATTTTTATTATATATCTGCTTTAAATTAACTTTTAAAGACGACATAGTACAAGTTGGGAGATATTTAGTGGATATAAACAAGTTTACAACAATATCCAACTACATCATGATTTATTATATGACATCACCTGAGCCAAAATGATACAAAAATCGATACAAAGTGTTTAACGTTAATAAAAAAAAATTATTTCGTATTTAAATCACAGCCCTATTTTTATTAAACAATATTTTGGATTGCGTTTGAATGTATTCTAGCGATTCGCTTCTAAAACCGGTTTAAAAAGTTTGATGTAATGTAAATGATAAGTCACCCAACCAAAAAAATAATGCTATTTAAAAAAAAACATTTCAGCAAATATAATTACTTTAATTTCTTCGCCGAAACTCAATACGTCACTTTCAAAATAAAGTAGTTACAGTACAGCAGCAGTTAAAACTTAAATAATTAAAAGTACAAGAATTAGTAAAAACAGTATACTTGGCACAGGGTACTCAAAGAATAGAAGTCTTCCATTTGACAAATTTAAACTGCAACTGTACCATAATTAACAATAATCACTTTCAGTACTGCAATTTTCATTGAAATTCGTAGTACTTGTACGCTATTTTTTTGTTTTTGTTCAAAATATTTTAGTATTTAAATTTTACGATTAACAGATTACAGTTTCTGCAAATTAGTTCTGTAATTCACCAAAATTAAGCATGAATAGATTAAAAATTCTTCAAGCCGCATTCACCTCCCTCATTATTTTTATTATGCAATGATTTAGAAAACGTTTAAAGTAAAAAATTACAAAAAACATTATTTTAAGTAGCATTACCTTCATTCAATTATCTCGACATAATTTGCAGGAAATAATCCATAGGTTCCATCTGGAGCTAATCCTTGCCACCATCCTTCATCAATTCGATCCACGTGAGTTATTATATCATCCGGGTTAAAAGATATTTCTGTTTCATCAGCTAAAATTAAGACAAGTGTTACATCATAGCATCTTTTAAAAATTAGAAAAAATGTTTACCTGCTTGATAATCATACAATGCCCTAACAATTAAAGCTGGTTGATTATCTTGCTCTAGATTACCATCGTTTGTGTAGACATATTGTGCGACTAATTCGTTATCTGAATTATCTCGATTAACATCTTCCTGCTCACTTTCAGACAAAAACACTTGTGAAGCATCCTGTGGAGAACTGACTCGTTCAGCTTCTATTAAATAGAACATAATATGTAATACATCATAATATAACGTTTCTTGTTTTTACGATTATTTACCTGGGATGTTAAGAGATCGGGCCGGTTTTGGGGGCTCTGGGGATTCACCCAAAACCACACGCGAAGCGGCGTAATGTGACGTATCTACGTTAGAAACCACTTTATTTGAACATACTGTGGCGAATTCCGGTTCTGGAGATGGTGGCTACAAATAAAAATTTTAAGTTATCGTTCATCGATATTATTATCATCAATATACTGTTTGAGCTGGAGATAACTGCTTTGCAGAGGTCAACGATAGACTCGATGAAGAATCACTATCTTGAGATGAATAACTTTTACCATTAGAACTTGGTAATTTCTCAATAGAGTTTCTCATTGAAGACATTTGTCCAGCCGCTGTGTTTTGTTCGAA
The DNA here is from genome assembly GCA_034692225.1 of Polydesmus complanatus. NCBI lineage: Eukaryota > Metazoa > Arthropoda > Diplopoda > Polydesmida > Polydesmidae > Polydesmus > Polydesmus complanatus. The sequence goes on along the minus strand of JAQGAZ010000351.1, from coordinate 9,585 downwards.
TATGGCTCGAGCATTTAAAGTTCTTTGTCCAATTAAAGACTCAACTTCCTAAAAACTCGAGATTTTAATGTTTGATTTTCGAGATTAATTATTAGTGCCATTTGTAATGTACTTGATTCCTCTCTAAGCGCTTGTATTCATTATTTTTTAATCGTTTTTCATTTTCCACAGCATCTTCTTCCACTTGCTTTTCCCATCGTTTTTTTTCGGTTTCCACAACATTTTTTGTAGTCACGCTTTCAGCGGTTCTCATTTCGTTTATAATTTTTGTTCGTTGTTTCACAAACTCGTCTCGTCTATGAGCATCTTGAATCTGAAATAAAAAATAAATCTTTTAAAATAAAAACGTTAAAACAAATTTTCCACATTTATTCATTAACCTCTCTTTTTTGCCGTTCGTTTTCGAGCTGTGAACTTGCTTGATTAGCTTTTTTACGCTCATCATCTAATCGGGATTTCTCTTCCAACTAAATTTACCATTGATTACTAAATGTATAATAAAATTCCAGCAACATTAATGCTCAACCTCTTGTTTTTCCCAAAACTTATCCCGCTCTTTAGAATTTATTTCTGCTGTTGGAACAATCCTTTTGTAAACTGATCCCTAAAATAATAATAAATTAATATGATAAACAATAAATTAAGTCTTATTTCAAAGCACATACCACCGGTTTATGATTCTCTAAAGGTCCCGCTCTATCTTTGAAGCTATAAGCAGAACCAGTAGATTTCGATACTTTCTCTAAAATAATATTTGGATCTACATCATCCTCTGTCCTCGCATTAATAGTAATGTGTGCACCCTAATAATTTTTTAAAAAATTATATTTCACCAAACAATATTATACCGGTAATTAAATGTGATATATGCCTTGAAAAAATCTCCAACATCCCTTATGTGATTTGCACATTTTCCTTTTCGGTCACTGGGAGCTCCTTCTCCTTGCTATGATTAATAAATAATTAAAGCATTAGTTAATAAATTGTTACAAAAATAAATTACTGTACAGTATATCAGAAATAGAATTTTACATTGTTAATTTTCATTCGTAACGTTACTAGTAAATAGTGGTAGAAACGTGTTGCAAGAAAATGATTTCATTTTGCACATAATTATAAAAATTGAAACAAGATAATGTTACTATACAACAAAATCTTGCTGCCAACAATGTGCGCGTGAGTAAACAAAAAACAAACAAATAGTACAATTGCTACGAAAAGATAAAGAATTTAATATCGATTCAAAGAACTTTTATCTCGACAATGTCAACACCACAATCACTTGATACTCTTTCGTTTTGACACTACGCCTAATAAATACGTTAATGCCTATACATCTAGATAATTTAAAACATGACATCGTACTAAACTACAATAAAATAAATAATTATTTTACATACCCAATTAATTAAAACAAATTTTGGAAGACTAGTTTTCGGATCAATCACTCGACAAACAGCGTACATTATTTTTCCACCGCTGAATTCGTCGACCATTTCCTGAAGATCGCCATCTATAAAAACACACAATATAATTATTTATTTATCTTTTAGAAAATGTTAACTTCTACATTACCTCCTGTGCTACAAAGTTGCAAGTCAAATGATTTGCCTTCATAACTAAATACCGCCCTAGAATTGTATAAAAAAAATAAATGTATAAATTAGTCAGATTGTAAAATTATACAACAGGATGTAACAAACATTTCCACGTTATTCCAAGAAATTTACACCAAGTTCCATAATCATAATTTTATTTTCTAAATTTGGATCAAAACCGCAATTAATTTAAGTTTTCCGAGCGTATAAACTTCATGCTCTAGATAGCACAATACTCAAGTTATGTTGCTCTTCATTTATTTATCATTAATCAACATTTAAAAAAAAATATATATAAATAACAAACTGGTTTGTGTTTTGCCGGGCATAATCCCTGCGTTGTCACGTTCAATTTTAATGGCCATTTTAGGAAACAATAATGGCGCGCAATAGCTAATTTTTGATTAACGAGATTAATAATACTTACCATTTTGTTAATTTATTATCGTCAATAATATCCGCCCAAGCTTTTTTCATCGAGTCTTTATTTTTCGTGAAGTTTACGGCCATTCTGCTACGAATATCAGTTTCGCTTTGATTTCCCGGCCACCACTCACAACACCACACGCACACTCCAAACGATAATCGAAATGTACATCTAAAGTAATCGAAATCGATTTACGATTCCTTTACAACCAGTGACTCGTACGCGTCTACAAACAAGTACATGAACTACAGTAGCATTTTTACCACTTATTACCCGCTTTCGTATGCATGAGCATTCACGCAAATCATTAGCAAAAACAACACTATAAATTTAAAAGTCCCAGTCCATTAAAAAAAGCCATGAACTTCTTCATTGCTCTTTATCGCCGGTACACGCTGCTCCACTGTGACGAAATCAAAAGTAATCAAGCTATTCTTGTTTTTACGCGCCTCTCGTATTTTTAGGGACAACAAATTGAACGTCATCGGTACTTTAAACCAAAAAGCAAGCGGTGCTTGTATACGTCATTGGAATATTTCGTCACTTAAAAAAATACTGTGCCTACCTTAGTTTGGAAAACCTTGTTCGTGCCCGCAAGTTGTGGCTCCCTCTCTAAACGGCAAGGTAAACTATTTTGAAGAACTTTCCAAGAGATTAGAGGAGAACTTGTCTTCAGACTTCATTCTGTTGACAAGCGAATGAATGATTAACGCATAAGGATAGTACTTGTAATGTCAAAGTGCAAATTCGATTTAGCATCGAGATAATTAGGAAAGAAGAAAAAAAAAAAAAGAATATCTCGACAATCTCTACATGTAAAGTAAATGGTCTCGTAAACATCACTGATGCTTCTTCCTACATTGTGTAACCACCGACTGAATGACGGTCACGTCTAATTTCGATCGTTACCATGTGAGTATCAAAATTAATTCTTTCATAATTCTATAAGTATTAATATATAGTGACCGACCAGCTTTACAATCTCGAATACGTTAATGGTTTGTGTGAACTTGATGAAGGGTATTCGCCCATTTGAGGCGCACCTAGCACTAGCGCAAAATCGCGGTTTCCGTGATAATACTACAGTAGGTACGACGCGGGGGTCAAAGTCAAACAGTAGCCTACTCCACACTCCAACCTAAATTTCAATTAAATTCTTCGCCAGGACGCTGAACTTGAGTAAAAAAAAAAAAATCTGCTAGACAAATTGCTGGTGCAAAGTAAGCGGATAGAAAGGAATTTAAATGAGCGAAACAGTTGAGTAAAAAAGTGAAAATCACGTTTGTTATCACCTACGGTAGTCGCACGCTTGATGAGCTCTGTAGGTGGTGGGATCATTTGAGAGGGAGAAACAGGAGCCTGATTATGCTTTCTTAAAAAAAAAAATCTTTGCTGATAACATTCTGCCGCATACAAATTTTTATAGATTAATGAATGAGAAGCAATATTATTGTTTGTTAAACAGTAGATTTTCTAAAGATTTCTCGAGAAAGAAACTAATTTGGAAGCGTCGATTAAAATTCAAAAAAAAAAAAAAAAAACGCATTCATTTATTGGTTTTCAATTTTTAATTCAGTTAGATTTGATTTTTCAAGGCTATATAATAATTACATACACGGTATAATTATTATTAATATATAATTTTTTTTTTTTTATAAAAAAAAAAGTTTTTCGCAATAATATTGCCGTACAAAAAAATGAGTGGCGACATTGTTTTGTTTTTTATGATTAAATTTATAGTAATTGAGTGTGGCGCAAATAATTTGATTATAACCTAGCAAAATTGATTTTTTTTTATTATTGAGTCTAATATATATTTTATAAAAGATATAATATATATATATATTTTTTTGCCATTTTATTAGCTATTATGAAATGTTATTCCAAAGCGAAATTGTTATACAAGTACATCTACGGTGATGTACTGAAATGCGTTTAACCTTGAGCCGAGTTTTTCTCTTCTTTTTTTTTTGTGTCGAAATTATATTAGCTTTTTATTTATAAATTTAAAAATATATAATTAGAATGTCAATGACGCCAAAAAAACGGATTTAATAAAAAAAAAAAAAAAAACATTAAAAATAAAGTAGTCAAACATTTTTATTTCAAGATGAGTAGTACACAATCACGTTGTACTTTATTTTCCGGCTTGATAAAAACTTTCTTTTACTTTTTTTTTTTATTAAGTTTCTAATTACATTAATTGGCTTATTAGATTAATTGCCTTCGTTCGTGAGAGAAATGTTTGGACCAAGTTATCCTTGTGCCAGGTGGCATGCGAACAAACTTAGTCATTCGACTTGTTTAACTTGAGATCATTTTTTTTTTCTTGAGGGTGAGGTTTGATTTGTTTATACCAGGTACATGCATAATAATTATTATTGATTTAAAATTTAAATGTTGCTTTTTGCAGTGGCGTGTCATGATAAAAAGAAAAGCGTTTTAACATTTTCGCGTTTCTTAGAGCAATAATTTAAGAGGTTTTTATTCCGAAAGATAATTTGCGAGGACAGTTGAGAATTTGTCTCTGGTTGCGCACACACACACACCAAACTCGGTGATTTACAGCTATTACGCTGGCTTTTCGAAACGCATTTCGCAATCGTGTCAAGTGCAACAATTTAAACGAGAGTATTGGCAGAGTCGGTACCGCTCACATCTTCTCCACACACCGAACAAACAGTCAATCACGTATTAATTGTAGGCATTATTTATTTAAGAAATTTGCTCGGCTGTATCAATTGGGTTCACAGAATGTTTGTTAAAGATTGTATAAAAAAAAAAAAATTATTTATCGTTGGCAAAGCGCGATAGGTAGCGAGGGGATATAATTTATTTCAAGGGTAAAAAAAAAGAAAAATCGGTTTTTTACAGAGTTGAACCAAGAAAAATCTTGGTTGAACTTTTTACGTGAAAAAGAAATGGTGGTAAAGCCAGGTGATGAAGGGCGCCTTTCTGTTTCAATAGTCGACTCATGATTCACTACCATCCATTCAAAGGTACAACTACCTGAAATAGCGAAACGAAACGCAACCACTTGTAAATGACTATTATTTTATTTCGTTGAACTTGAATGAAAAAAAAGGATGATTTTTTTTTTTCTGCAGTTTTTTTTTTTTTTTTACTTTAATGTGTCTAGTCGAGAGATAATAAAACAGATTGTCTTAAGTTGGTTTTTTTTTTCCCCCTCTTAACTTTATAAAATTTCTTTAATTTTTTTTTTTTTTTTTTAATTTCTTTTCAAAAACGGTTAGTTCTTGACACATTTGGGGTTTGTTTTAATTTATTTTGTGGAGAAAAAAAATGATTATGTACGGCTTTTTGACGATTTCTCCTTTCTGTGACTTTACCGAGTAATTTTTTTTAAAAAAATTATAATTAAGTACCTTGGTAACGGTACATGTAATAAAAAAATAAACATTTCTTTGGAAAAACTCTTTCCTTTTTTTAAAAACGATAAATTTTCGAAAAGATAATTGCGTGGTAGTGGAGTGAAAATGTGAAATTATTTTATTTAATTACATCATAATTTCAATTCACCATTCAAATAATTATTGTATTGTATGTGGGTGGCAACGACGGTTTTTTGGCACACTAGTCAATTTTTATGCTTTTATGCAAAATACACAGTTTTCAAAAGAACAAGTTTTTAACCGATGTACTATATTTTAGATATTTTTTTATTCAATTGATTTTTAAGAAAGTACTGTAAATAATTTATTTTGTATTTAGAGAACGGTTAATTTTTAATTTTTTTTTTAAAGAAAAAAATAATTTTAACGTTTATTTTAGGAACTACAGTAGATTGTGGTAATAAATATTTGATCAGCTGATTGTCACTTTCGCAATCAAGTTAGCCGTAGTGGTTGGTTTTTCCTGAATTTACTTTTTAAGTGATAGGTGAAGGTTAAATAGGTATCTCATAATAGAAACTCGGCCAAAACTGAGAAATAAATTCTCCAGAGATGGATTTGGAATGTGACGGAAGGCAGGAAATGTTTTAAATATTATCTTAAAGCCGGGTCTCTCCCGGGCATGCTGCTAATTCGATGTTCTAGTCAGTGGTCGGAAATCTTGATGTCATTGCGCGAAATCAGTTGATTAAGTTTTAGGTAGGCGGTTTGTATTAGTAAAGTGACGTACAGTATTTGGACATCATCCACCCGTTGAAGGGTCTCGCGTTTCATTACGCAATCAATAGACGTTGTTAATCCAGATCAGTGAAACCATCGCGCAACCGTGAACACTTTTTTTTTTTTTCTTTCACCGCAGCGAGTGATGCGCTCTTGTCATTGTTTGTGTTGTATGCTTTTTATCCCTCATCCCCACCCACCCTTGAGATCATAATAATTCAAGGCCAATGGCTGTCGAGTTTTAGGTTTACACCTCAGCGCAGTTTTCGTCTATGTAATTATACTGCGCAATAATAAGAGCAGGCCGTTTCACTTGTTGAACAATAACAAAAAGTGTGCAACACTTTTTTTCGATTGAAACGCGGCATCATTTTGGATGTTCATCATGGTGGCGCCAAACATTTTATAAATAAGAAGAGAATTTATTTTTTCTTGGAATTTTTTTTTTTGTTGTTGTTTTGCGATTTGTTGGTAAGTGTACAGTATTTTGACATCTGCTTTTTATTTTTAAATATTTTAAAGAATGAATTTAGATTTTTACTTTTAAAACTTTTAACACGTTAAAACAAATTTTTTATGGGAGAATTAAGCGATTGTTTATAACATTTTAAATACAAAACGTTATTATGCGTTTTGGTTACTTAATTAGCCGCAATTAAATTTTGAACCAGTTTTTTTTTAAAACCGTTTACTCACTCTAAATATTGAAATTCTTCAAACTTTTTGTTGAGAGTCAAAAAAAAAAAAAAAAAATGTTGCCGGGAATAATGAAAGTATCGTATTAATTTTAATAGTGATTGATTAATGTCAAGGTTTATCTCCATTACGCTTTTTTGATTATTGATATTATTAATTAATTAATTAGGTGTATATCGTTCGAACGTACGGGTATAATTTGACAGCTTCTTCCCCCCCTATTTGAAGTTGATGCTTTGAGGATGTTTGGAGAGTTTAACATAATAGTGGATGGGTGTGCCTCTGATCTGTGGGTGGGATTGAGTAGCCCGCTCTCATTGTCTCTCCAAACACGCTTCATGATTTCCTAGTGATTTTCAACCGAACAACAAGTCATCATCATAAAAACGGCTTGGAAACAGAAACGCATTTGCATGACACTGGAAGTTTATTTACAGTGTTAAAAGTAGCATTTTAGGAGTAGATTTGAATGGCTACGTTCGCAAAACAGTCACTGGCATTGATTAGTTCGAGGTGAATCAACGATTTTTAGTATGTTTAGGTTAGAATACTTCACTTTAATGGGAATAATATGCTTAAAACTGTACCGTAATTATAGTATTACGGTACTTTATCGTTTTTACTTTTCATTGATGACTGAAGTTATTTTTGTTGTTTGATAACTCCGTCCGTAGATAACATTAGATGAAATGATTTTCTGTGGATTAAACTATAATTCCAGTAATGTGAATGAGTTATTGGTAGGTCAATCACCACTCTGCACTCTCTCATAATCTACTGAATAATTATTATACAGGACAATTACCTTACATTGAAAAAAAGATTTTATTTAAATGAGTAAAAATTTGATGCGTAAAATATTTTAAATTTCAGAGAAGTAGCAATTTTTATAGATTTTTTTTTAAATTTTTAAGATACAATTTGCATGCATAGTTATTAATTTATTTTTTATGTAGCTTGAAAATAGTTTTTTTTAAGAAAATTTTAGGGTAAATACTAGCGATCATTCCGTTTCGAAACTTAAATTAAAATTTTTATTAGAATTTTTTTTAAATAAAAATATAAATTAAAGTAAAACGATCATTAAATAAAAGTAGATCGAAATAGGCACTAAACAGCATTAGTTTGGTTTGATTTGGCTCGCTGCTTGTTTCTGTAACAAATTCCGGTAACAGTTTTGTAAAGCATTTCGTAAATTTCGTAATTTTGGGAAAAATTATTTGTTGCTAAATGGTTTCTTACAAAATTGCACTTGGTTGCGCGCGTTACTCTCTTTAACGTTGTTTATGAGATTTTAAGAGAAGTTTGGATTCGTGGGTGAAATAGTATCTTTGCGAACAGGTCATCAGATTGATGTTGAGACAGAAATTCGATCATTGGATGGCGTCAATACGAAAAACATTTTAGCGCCAAAATATGTAAAGAAATAAAAAGGGAGAAAGAAAAAAATAAAATAAATCGAGTTTGAGGTGAAGTGAAGTTGAATAAAATGATTTATTGGCACGCATAAATCGCAGTAAAAAGCTGCACGCCTACACGCAATCCTTTACTCTGACGGAACGCGTCACGATTACCCCATTAAATCCACTACACACTGCTTTGATTAAATCGACTTTTTCGGGAGGAAAAATGTGGGGGGGGGGGGGGAAGGAAAACCTTGACAACTCAAACACACTACTAAATGGACGCCGCTTAAATCGATTAGTGGAAAATAACAGGATTTATTAAAACGCGTGGACATTGATAACATCAACATTTTTTTTCTCTGTTACACTAACGTTACATTCTAATTATAATAATATTATACGAGTGGAAATTGCAACAGTCACGAAAGTACAGTATATCGTTTCACTGTTTTAAATATAGTAAAATGTATTTGATATGTTTTGAACGTGATAACTATCATAATTATTATGAAAATGCAGATCGTATCGATTTATTTCCTAAATTATATTTCAAAATCTGTAAAGTTTCTCTTCAATTTGTTCAAAGTTTGACTAAGAAAGGTTCTAATTTTAACTTAACCGACAAGTATTTGTAATTGAGGAATATAAACTTCGAAGGATATAAACATATTAATATTGTGCATGCACAGTACATGATGTTATAAATAAACACATACGATAATCAATAAGATCATTTAAAGTTTAAGATTCGAGTTAAAAGTTCAAAGATGACAGTTTTTATTTTTCATGAAATAGAAAATTTTTTTTATAAAAAAACAAAAAAAACCAAACAAATAACAACATGAATAAAAGTTTCGAAATGAATAAATTGCATCAGCAAAATAACAGGGGAGGAACTGTCTGAAAGCGTTTAACAATATTATTGTTGCCATAAGGGAAGATTCAAGACAAAATTGACTTCAAAAAAAAAAATTTTTCTGCAAAAATTAAAATCATTACTATAATAGAAAATTAATTATAAAATATTATTCAGGTTGTAAATTTAATTCTTGAAGTAGGCTACCTAAAATGTTGGGTAGGTTTTTTTTAAGCAATACTGTAGTTCCATTAACATGCCAAGTGTTGCGAATTTTAATTGCGTTAATCAAGATTAAAACTACAAAATACAACAAATTGATTTTTTTTTTCTACAAATTTTTTGCTATTTAGTTTTTTTTAAAAAAGAGTTTATTAGCTTATACAGTATAACGTCGTGGTATATGCAAAAGGTTGTAAGTCATAAAAATCAAATTTTTAAGGAATGGCCAAAAACATTCCTACCTTAT
>JAQGAZ010000350.1:0-68619 GCA_034692225.1 Polydesmus complanatus | reverse complement strand
TATAATTATTTATTTATTTTTCAGTTTTCTGCTTAAAAAACATGCATTGCCAATACTTTTTTTACCCACTGTATAAATAAGATTACTTTTTAGTCATTAAAAAACGCCAACCATTAAAATTAATAGCTCAACCGATGATTGTACCAAAGCGATGACGTAACGGTAACCCTAAACTAACGTACGACCTAATCCGAAGCCATAAACAAGGACATTAAACGCGAATGAAATAGCACCTGATCAATTCTCCATCAGTCGCCCGAAAGAGGCTTTTAAATCCGCCAGAAGATGATTGTATACCAACAAAATAAATCAGTTCCATAACTGTCAGATGACGTCACGCTCGGCCTCGGTAAATGCGATTTGAAGAATAAAAATGCAAATGGAAGGGTGACCCCCCCCCCCAGAATGAACAGTTTGCGCACATCCAACGCATCTCACTACGTTACCTACTGTACGTCGCAATCAGCTCCAGTGGATACTTGATACGTACTCAGATAAGAGAGGTTTTACTGGTCGTAGCGTTAAAGCCGTATACGTATCGTTCGAGATGCGTTCAATGCACGCAAAATGTTTGTTTACGTTACGTCCGGCTCAAAATAAAATATGACTTTATGAAATAGGTAACTTTATCCAGCAGATAAATTAAATCACATTACGATTGGAACAAGTGCATTGGTAGTGAAAGGAGTGGGATTTTGAGCCCTTTTCTATCTCCTTTTCCACCTAACTCTAAAAAGATAGGAGGAAAAAAAAGAGAGGTTTTAAATCTAAAAAAAAGGGGTTTAGGCTTTAAGAATAGCACGTGTAGTACGTGCTGCGAATAAATGATATTCGATATTCATACGCCTATCAAAATCAAGATATATGGAAATTTATGGCTTTGGAAGAAAAATATTTTCCCAACTAACGGGATTCTATTAAACCCAGATTATTTTTGAATAAATAAATAAATATATATAAAAAAAATATATATCCGATTTTATTTGCGATAAAATAGGAGCCGATGGCGAGCGATGGATGAAATCACCACCCACCTCATCATCATGCACGCGTCAAAGTCAAACTAAGTAGGATACAAATCCACTATTTTGTTTCATTAGAAAAGCATACTACTGCGCATTATCCAACCCTAAGCAATTAGAATCGCTCAGGAACACCCTACCTAGACTACCGACACGTGGATCAAAAGTAACCGCACCAGCTCACGTGACCAGTTTACCAAAAAAGAATATTAATAAGCAACACTAACCCCGAATTTTCGTCGTCACAACAATACAGTAATACAAAAACAACCGTTGACCAAAACGCCATTTAAAAACGATGCAAACTTGTTCACCAGTTGAAAATTTACTCGGAATAATATTTCCATGAGTTATAGAAGTTATGTTTACAAACGTTATTTAAATTTGTAAATATTTGCTTAAGGAAATTTAATTAATTTGTAATTAAAAGTATTTAAACAGTAAAGCTCTTCCTGTCTTGCACAAAGTGTACCCGGAGGTTGGTCGGTTTGAGAAGAAAAGTCTATTAACTCGGATCGGTATTCAATTTTAAAACAATTTTTTCTCTATATTTACCGTCTTTAAAATGGTACATGAACAAATTATAATAAAAAATATAAAAAATTTTTAAAATTAAAAATTAAAAAAATATTTTTTTAAAGTATGAATGTCCATTGGACACCAAAAAAATAATAAATAAATAAAGACACCGGGGAATTAATCTTAATTACCGTTTTGAAAGCGATCTAAATCAAATGGCCCTTTAATTCATTTTTGATGCTATTGGTTTAATACACATATTACCGGTATTACTTTTTTAAAGAAATAATCCGATTTGTGAAAATGACACCTACCGCCTTTTTTTTCCAGTTCTACTCTTACAAATTCAAATCACATTAACATTAATTATACCTCATAAAAAATACTGTAATTGCTTTCAAAAAATAAAAAAAAAAACTAATTTATATTTCAATCAATCAACTATCATAACTAATTGAACGAAGATTTTCGCTAATGCTTTTAAAATAAATATTTTTTTTTTTATTTTAAACAAACGCAAAATCGAAGTTTCACTATTTTTCTCGCGCTGACGTTTCTCATCTAAATTTTCAATACGTTGATGTAGCGTTGAAATTAGTCTAGCCAAAGTTAGTAAGCAGAAAATATGTTGGAAGTCGAAGTGGTCAAATGAAGACTAATGAAATGTCAGCAGCAGCGCCACTACCACCACCAACCCCCTCTCCTCTCCTCTCTCTCTCTCTCTCTCTCTCTCTCTCTCTCTCTCTCATCCAAATTTACTAATCCAACTGTATAGATGGCTGCCATTTTTCATCAACCTACAAAACACCGACATTTCATTATTCTCTGCGGGAATTACTCGTTGAATAATGAATTTTTCTTCAAAAGCTCGTAGAGATCGAGAAAGAGCGAAGAAAACTGGGTAGAGATTCGAGAAGGGGAAAAAAAACACGTCGCCGAAACTCGATAACTATTTTTTTATTATTATTTTATTTTGGCGCCGAAAATAAACACGCCATAAGTCGAAGACGCAAGCAAAAAAAAAAAAAAAGGTGTAACCGCTAAAACCTAAAGATGGCGCCAGAATCCAGTTTCAATAAGGCTGTGTCGCGCGTATATTGTTGAAATCCATCATTGCATGACGTCAATTACGAATTAACGATTGATCCCTTGTTCACCAAATTCGATTTATCTCCATCTAAATAGGCGAAGTGCGGAGAGAAAAAGCGAAAAAAATAAAATAAAAAAAATATCGACGACGACGTGGTGGTTGGTGAACGAGCGCCCTCTATCGGTCCGTAACAGCAGTAGCAGCAGCGCCACACACCGCAGCAGCGTACGCTGATCAAATAATAATGAAAGTTTAAGTCAACACTCACCTCATCTAAAATCGCTCCATCTTTTTCCTTTTCGCTCTCCTCCAACTTCCGGTCGGCGTGCTCGCTGCCCATTAATATTTAACACGCAACGTCAGCGATACCTGCGCATAAAGAGATACGTTGTACATATATAAATACTGTAAGATGAAAACAGAAAGAAGAAAAAAAAAAAGTCTAAAATTAAATCAAAAATGTTAGCGAAAAGTTGAATTAAAAATACAGTAGAAGAAAGCGGGACGAAGACGCGCGCGGAGCATCGACTGACCTATATAAATAATAAAATAGCCTTTCATAACCAATTTGCCACTATCATCGACTCGTGATTAAATAGACAAGAAAGAAGTACAAAATAAAAAAAACACACGAGAGAACTTTTCAAATCCATATTAAGTGGGATTATCGAGGAGTTGGCTTTCCATCCGTATAATACATGCGCACACACATTCTCTCTCTTTCTCTCTCCCTCGCTTTCATTAATCATTCCTTAATTATTACGTCTCACCCTTCGGGTCCCACGGGTGTCCGTACAGTCATCCGTCAAACGCTGATCGAGACATCTCTCGTGGCTCCCTCGCGCGACTAAAAATGCATCTCATCATTATCATCCTCCACATCATCATCATTTTTGAAAAGTAAACAGATGTATAAACGCTCAAACAAACAGCGACAAAAAAAGGTCGTTCAAAAATCGTTCACCGATCGCGGACCTTAATCGTTCAACTTCGCGTCACAATAAGGTTCTAGTTCATCAAAAAAATATAAAATAACCCGGTATATCACCCTCAAATAATTCAAGCAAAAAAATTATTCTCCGTTTTTGTATTTAACATTAACCACTTTATCCTCAATGAAGAGTATCATGCCTAGCTTAATAAAACAAAATTCAGAAAGCCAATTTCAATTTTAAAAAAATAAGATTATAACAATGCTTTTGATTATTATGCAAGTTATTTAATTGAAGGGGGAAGGATCTTGTAGCAATAACAAGATAACTCCATTTTTGACTTTTTGAAGTAAAGGATGTTCTTTAATGATTAAAAAAAAGTCCTCTATCGAATGCTGTGAGCATTGGTTTTTAAGAAAAAAAAATTGAGTTTTCCAAATTCAATTGAGGTTGTATTAGTAATAGTAAACCATCTGCACAATAATTTCGTATTTCTTAACCCCTTAAAAAATTATTTTTTAACTCCATTTGGAGCAAAAACCGAGTTTTATAGAAACCACTCATTTTGCACATGTAAGTTTCACGTATTAATAATTAAAACATGAAACTATGAAACGTAATGTATTTGTAATTTTTATTTAATTAAAATTTGTCGTTTTGTACGAGTAGTAAAAATAAAGCTAACTATTAAATTATTTAAAGTTCTAAATCTATTATTAAAAATTGACTTAACTCAATTTTTATTTCAATTAACGAAACAAAAAGATACGGTTGACACCAATTTCAAATAAAGAAAATACTCGTACTAATACATGTACATGTGTTCCGTTAAATTTAATCAAATACCGGTAATATAGCAAATTTCGGTAAACATTTAAAAACTATCTTCCCGAAACTCAAAAACATTTGACTTAATATCGATTTTGGCAACATTCCAAATTTTAGTCATCAATCACTTTCTTAATTATTATTAAAAACTTGAAAAATACAACGTGTATTTTTTAAAGCTGGATTAAATACGGTATACTGTATTCCCAGCAGTAAGATGTATTTATTAATTAAAATCTATATTCTCGGTGTATGAAATCCAAAATACAGTACACTGTAATTTCGCTGAACATTTTTCTACTCGTACTTCGCAACCGCCGACAACAAAACAGATCCACACAACAACAACGAAAAGGATAATGAAAGCCGCCCCATTCGTTACATCGGTTATACTGTATGTTCGTCTTCGCAGTAACAATTTCAAACCACTTTTGATCTCATTTTGATTTGCAGTTGCATTTACTAGTAACCGAATTTCACTCGTAAAAAAATCAAATAAAACTTTTGTCTATAATAAACTTCTACTTTATTATAATAAAAACAAAAAGTCTACGAATTTTCTTCTTCCCATACTCATTCGGAAAACAAATTTCAGTTAAAAGCCAATTCGTCTCCGCGAGACAAGAATAGTACATGTAGTAGTTTTCAATTTGATCAAACTAATAATCCGTTTAAATTCAACTAAACGTGGGTTGAAGTGGGTGAAATACTACCGTCGAATGTGTTTTCGTTTACGTTACCGGCAGGGTACTATATTATTACTGTATTATTCGACGTTAACTAAATAGAAGAAAGGCCAATCGTAAACAAACTCGAGCTCGTAAATTTTCCTCGGCTAACTTTTACGATTTTTCTGTCAAAATTAAGGAAATGGAAACCTTCTAAAAGTGGTGTGCATAAAATGTTTATTTTCGACATATCATTTCCTTTAAGTTCAACAAAAATATTTACGTCTTTTTATTCAATTACCGTATCGAAAAGAAGAAGAAGATGAAAGATTGAAATTACAACGGCTCATTTTTCGGATAAAATTGGCTTACAATCCCCCCGATAGGTGCGCTTTAAGACAAACGACAATCCACCAATATTATTACGAGTTGAAGAAGTAACGATCGACTGAAATCGATCAAAGAGAATAAGAATAAGAACAAAAAAAAAAAAAACCCAGCTAAAACAATGCCACGTTTTCTCATTCTCTTGCTTCAACTGCCTTAAACTCTACATAACAATTGCGCTTAAGAAACTAAGATAAAGATAAAATTTCGCATAAAACTACGAGCGGAAAATGAAAAACTCAACTAACCGAAAAATTAGAAAAACGCTGGAAAACAAAAGAAAGTTAGACAGACAGACTGAACTCAAGGCAACGCTCCCCCTCCCCCCCTTTTTTTTTTATTAAAAATAAAATAAGCAGCTTCCACACGAGACGCCAACGTACGTAAAAAAAAAAGCTTCTTAGCATTTAACATTTTCTACGTCAAAATAAATAAACACACATTTTTTTTTCGTCAAACTTAAATATGTTTGAAAAATGAAGCAAAAAAAAAACAACAACAACGTAAAAGTAGAAATCATAAATAAAATTCCGTTTCATCAAATATCAAAAGTTAATATTATTTTGAAAAGTTGTAATTCAAAACAACAAGTCGTAATGTTATTGGTGCATCCACCGCTGGGTGCACCCAAAACATTTATTAGATTCTAGAAATTAATCCTAGTTTATATATAATTGATTAAATAAAAAATTATTGTAATTTTTAAGACAATATTTTACATACCGTACTGTAATTATGTTGTACATTATTATACGTGTAGGCCTACATGTACAGTATATAAAATCAAATGTGAAAGGTTGCGCACATTAATCATAATAATTATAATTAGCATCTTAAAATTTTGCAAACTTCTCAACCTTGAATTACATTTTAAGACATAATCTTGAAAAGCTTAATTTAACGTTCCAAAATGGTACAATTAATTTCATAAAAATCAAAAATCCGTCTTCAAAGTGTCAATAACAATTATTGTTGCCACCCAGTTATGCTCTCATAATTTTTTCTTAACTTTCAAAAGTTTTGATGTAATTAGGTATTATACGCTCCGTTCTTATGTTTTGGTTGCTATCAAAAGAAATAATTTATTCCTCGTTTTACACTTTTTGCTAATCAATGTGACCAAAAGAATATGTGTCTTCGTCCATTGACCCCGTCAGATCGCTCAAGTTAAGTAGGCCTACATAGTAGTAGCTCTAACTTCTTCTGAGTGAACGAACACACCAGTGATCGCCGGAATCTTATCTATCACTATCCCTATAAAACCTGAGTTAAGGTCGGTCTGAATGGAACAACAAAAAAATATATTTTTTACCAACTCTATAAAATGGTAGGCCTACAACTTTTTACGTTTTTAGCCTTGTGTAATTTGTTTCAATAAAAAACAAACTTTCTCGGACACCCGGTAATATTAAGCAAAAAAAAAAAAAAAAAAACTAAAAATCAAAAAAGTAAATTTTCCAATAGTCTCAAGACATATTTCCCGTTATCTTTCATCCTATTTTAGCCATAAAACGCCGTCAAAATAATCAACAACGCCATAAAAACAAAATTGAGAGAATACCTTCAAAATGTATTTTCTCGGCCTGCTTATGCTCTTGTTAAATTCTCGGAAGTTTATAATCATTACAGTACAGTATTTTGTTATTGCAGCCAAAAAGAAAACAAATCATCTGTAGAATTAATAACTGTCGAGTCAGCCACGGAATGTCAGCTGTGCATTTTTATACCTTCAAACTCAATTTAAACGATATAATAATTTCTATCGCAATTTTATTTTATTAAAAAAAAAATCAGCTTTACGCATCGACGTTAATTGAATTAAAACGATCCGTATCGTCGCGTTTAATGCCTTCTTTTCCCATTCATAAATTCAAACTTTCTCCAATGCCGTTCCAAACGTCATTAGATTATTTTCAAAATTTATATCATTTTTATTCCGCTCGACGTGGAAAATCGATCCAAGCCCAAACTTTTGTCCCGCTCGTTTGTTTTAATTCGATTGTTCGGAAATTCATCGGTGCGAGTGGCGCGTGCGTCGTGCTGATTAGAAACGGACGATAGTAAAAATAAAAATAAAATACAAAAAAAAAAAAAAAAGAAAGATGAAAACGGTTCCTGCGAGCATAGGGCAGGCACACTCCACGTCATTAATTGGACCGCAATTTCGGTTCCAACCTCTGTTCTCTGACTCATCTGCCTTCATCACACATCACTTTTCACTCAAACTCAATAAAGTGAGTGCCGTCCCAAATAAAGTTAGAGAGCCGCGGATTGCTGCGGAAGCAGACGACGACGCCAATGCACGCTCGGCCGACCACCACCTCATCTCTCTCGTTCCTTCGTTTTCAAAACATAATGAAATCACTGGTTCGACTCGTCGAACAAATATTTTGGATTCGGTTGCTATTTTATTATTCCATTTCACCCCGACCAAAAAAAAAAAAAAAAAAAAACCCACGGTCGCCAGAAGTCGTCTTAGCCACGCCATCTACGTGCCATGCGCATTTAGATGCACGCGCGAGAAAAAAAAAATCAAAGGACGGAAAAGAAGAAAAAAAATCAACTTCTTCCGGTCGGATAAAACAAAATCGAGTTTGCTGGGAAACAAACTAAAAAAAAAAGTTGAAAAAGCAAACAGAAATCGAGAGACGGAGAAGGGGAGAAAAAAAATAATTCGGTTACCGAGAAAGACAAATGCGACATTTTTTTTTTTTTTGCTTTCTCGCGTCGG
The DNA here is from genome assembly GCA_034692225.1 of Polydesmus complanatus. NCBI lineage: Eukaryota > Metazoa > Arthropoda > Diplopoda > Polydesmida > Polydesmidae > Polydesmus > Polydesmus complanatus. The sequence continues at coordinate 60,442 of JAQGAZ010000350.1, read as the reverse complement.
GAAAAAAAGTTGCGCCTATTCCGGCGAAAAATAAAACATCAAATAAAAAAAGTTTGCTAAAAGTTTTTCTTTTTCTTGTAAAAGTAATTCGAGTAACCGAATTGAATACTAAAAGCTGTTTTCCGTATTTACCATCGCATGCTATCCTCACACACGCATTTTGATTCAACAAAACAAATAAATTCAGCTCATGAGCTGAATATTAAATAAAACCTTCAAAAACATCATTAAAAATTCGTTATTATTATTGATAGCAGTATGAAAACAACAAAATTCAATGAAATCGATATAAATTTAAAAAAAAAAAAATTCGTCCACGGCAGGGATCGAACCTGCAATCTCCTGATTCGAAGTCAGACGCCTTATCCATTAGGCCACGCGGACAACACACTTCAATCTAATGCCAGCAAACATCACATTCTTTGATAGCAAGGAAATCTTTAATTTATTAAAAAAATTAAATCATTCTCAACGATGTAAAAATGCACTAACATAAAACAACTAAACAATATGCACAACGTTAAGTATGAAATTATTTTTCCCCATTATCTTCATTTTTTACAGTGGTTCACCAGGCCTAATCCTTAAAAAAATAGCCTAGACTTTGTAGGCTCTTTATAATAAAAATAAAATGTTCTATAAAGAGATGCATAACTTAAGGGAGGAAACTGCCTTAAGCAATAAAAATTCCTTAAAACAGGTGTTGGCAGAGCTGTATTTACCCATACCCGCACTACCGGTAAGCGGAAAATATGAGCCTCACAAACTCCACACAAACAACCAAAATTTTTTTTTTTTTTTTTTTTTTAACACAGTGTCACAATCGTTTATTTTTTTTTTTAACTTTACAAGTTGCGTCCATTTTTCTAAAAATTTCGCTATTCTATCGATAAATTTCACTATTTTTCCTAAAAATTCATTTAACTTTCCAAAAAATTACACTACCAGTACCGTAATTTTTGTTTTCTAAATAATTAGCTAATATTCCTAAAAATTTCATTATTTTTATTAATTCAAATACTTTTTCAAATTGCGCCCCCTCTCCCTTTCAAAGCCAAATTTTAGGGCCTCCCAAGGTGTTACGAAAACTGTTCATCGATGATTCAAGTGAAATTTATTCAATTTACCAAACGGTACCTAAACTTTTCTTCTTTTATTAACAAAATTTATCCGATGCTTCAATTGCGAAATCAGTTAAAAGTCAAATTAATTTTGATTCGAAACATCTGATTTCCTTCCTAATTATTTTTATAGTACAGTACAGTCATTAAATCAAATATAAAAAAATCAATTATTTTCGCTAAATATAGTTATTTCATATTTTTTAAAAAAAAAATCTATAACCAATTTTTTATCGTTTTTAATGGATGTTTCCCGTACTACTATCCACATCAACAGGTTAGAATAATAATGCAGTATTCAAAGTTCCGTAAGCATACACGCTCGCACGCGCAGCGCGCACCCTTTTATCATGACGCCGAGTTAAGTAACGCGTTAGGTTTACCCTAGTTACTGTGTTTACCCAACAGTTACACAATGAAATTGTGAATAACAATGAATGCAGTCAGTCATCTACCTCCGCTCATCCAACGTTACGGATGGTAGGGTTCATCAGATGATAAAAAGAACGACAACTGCAGCTACATGTACGGTGCGTACGTTAAGGGAGCAGAGGGAAGGAGAGAGAGAGAGAGGGATAACGCCTGCCTACCACCCACCTAGATAAGACTCCCATTCGCATTGAAGCAGCTCATCACACGCAAAAAACTATCTCTCACCCTATTTCACTCTCTCTTTCGTTCTTATCATTCACTCCGCAAATAAATCCATCCATCCATCCATATCTTCATCAAACTCATTTCCGATTTCCGAAAGCAATACAGCAGCGCCACGTGATTCACCACCGCCCTGACGTCACCTGATGCCCCGCCAAACGTCACTCTCTCGTCAAGCGGCCGGCGCACGTCACGTCGGAATAAATCCGACCTACTCACTCATCAATATTCCATAAACGCGCTTATTTATTATTCATTTGTCGATTTACCGATTGTTTCCAAAAGCTTATTTAATTAGCAAACAAACAAACAAACAAAAAAAATGCTAATATTATTAACGTTGCTTGTTTTTTTAAGTGTAGAGAGTTAAGAGTGTAATTGAAGCTGGGTTTATTTGCTAAGAATAAAAAAATATAAGTCCCTGCAATAAGGAAATAATTCTCGTTTATTAGAAGACGGAAGAGATCGAAGAAGTTACTTCCAGTGTGAGCATCGGTGGTTCAGTGGTAGAATGCTCGCCTGCCACGCGGGCGGCCCGGGTTCGATTCCCGGTCGATGCAACTTTTTTTTAAATTTTTTTCCCCGCAACCTTTTAATTTAGAAATCTTATAAGAGTAATAACTTAGTAGTTATACACGCATATTTTTCATTTTATTGTCTATGTTATGTACTATTAAGAAATACTTCGCTTTTGCTATCTTCACACCGCAAAATTATAAAGTAGGCTATGCGGTTACAATAATTACTGTACACCGGAATGCGGAACTAGATTCATTGCTAGAAACCTGTTTCGAAAGCCATGTGTGGACACAGTATTGGCCCGGTTTGGATCACTACGGGTTCTTGGTAACGTTTCCAAAAATTGCAACCATAATACGTACAGTATTATTTAAATTTCCAAAACTCTAAAATTAATTTTTCAAAAAAAAAAAATAAACCATTTTCTTTTATTTTAACTTTTAATTCTATAATATAGAATATAGCTACAACTGTATTAATTATTGTAAACAAATCAGAAAAATAGAATTCAGAAAAATAGAATTCAGAAAACTCATCAAAACCATATTAAAAAATAATCAAAAAATGAGTTCCATTAAAATTAAATTAGAAATGAAAGATGTAAATTTTTCTCTTTTATAAAACTTCAATTTACGGTACCAAAAATAATAATTTGCATTTTTGGGATCGTTTTACACCGTAATTTATGATTTATCTTATGAAATGCGACACGACTTCATGGTCCACCTTTCTCTTTCCATAAAAATTCCCCCCTTTATTAAACAACCCCTTCTATTCTTGCACTTGATAAAAGTAAAAAGCCAACACACTACAGTATAAAGCGCAAAAATAAATTAAAATCGAAGGCAAAATATAAAGAAAAAAAATCAGCTTTCTGCTATTACTAGATTAGACGAGCTAATTTTTTTCCACCCTATTAAACCCATCAACCGGAAATCGGAACAGCAAATAGCGAAAAAGCAAAAAAAAAAAAATCCATTAAAAAAAAGAGGTGAATCACGGATCAAAATTATACCCCTATTTTATATCTCTCGTCAAACCCCTTTAACGCAGTCACACACTACAAATAATAACAATCACCAAGAAAAAAAAATAAAAAAAAAAATTCAGTGAGTTAAATGACGTCACCCCTTCTCATTTCCCTAAAATTATTTTAATTTCTGCGTGAAACTTAATTCCAAACGACCAGCCATTAAATCAGCGAGTGAAAAGGAAGAGGAGGAGGAGTCAAGGACCATAATCGAAAAACAAAAAAAGAAACTAAAGTCGGTAGCCTACCATCTATCCACGCACTCAACGTACAGTATCGAATTATTCATGGCGTTAGGGCCGAAAGAGAGAAGGAGAGGAAAAGGGAAGAGCGGGATAGAAGGACCCATCCATCGAAGATCGCATCTCCGCTCGGCCAATTCGCGCCAAATCTCTTAGAAATAATTCGGGAGGAATGAGGACAATAGTAATTATTGAGTCCCTATAGAGTACCCCCAAGCTTTCACCTCCCCCGTCATCCGAGAAGAGGGCGAAAACAAACCAAACCCCGACGATTGACTAAAATTAACCCTCCTCCTCCTCTCTCAACTTTTAACTCCAAGTCATTAAACGTAAAAAAAAAAATCAAAAAGTTAAAAAAAAAAAATTGCCCCCTTTTTTTGTGGAGCCCGCTGAATGGAGGGGGTAGGGAGAGTAAGTAGGTGGGTGAGTGAAGATGCATCGAAAATGAGCTTAAATATCTCTAGAGACAAATTTCCATAGAGCGTACATACGCCGAGCTGATCAACATCGATTGGAAATTGTTTTTGACCGATTGCAGTCTATATAAATAAATCCTCCACTCAATTTTGATATCTCCTCCTCAATTCGACTTGCTACACGCAATCGCCTCATCAGTTCATTTCATCTATCTCTCTCTCTCTCGGAGCTCTGTTTTACTAACAGAACCGTAAGGGCGGAGAAAGAAGTAAATTGAGTAGATAAAAAGTGGCGTCAAATGAACAGCGATATAATTTCTCAATTCGAATATCAATCAATGAAAAAGTTTGAAATTGGCGTTTGAAGCAGAAGCAGCAGCAGCGATGACGCCGCTGACTGCGTAATTATGCGTGTCTGTGAAACGGAATTAGTCATCACGTCACGGGATTCGCGCAATCTACTAAAAATATTGGGAGATAAATTAAAGAGGGAGTTCTTAATCAGTTAAAAAAAACTACGTTAGTTGCTATAAAAAAAGTTTGTACAGTAATGGAATTGGAGAAAGAAATAAACTTTTTTTCCCTTCCAATTATTACTAATTTAATAATTCAACTATTTTAATTGATTTTAAATTAATAAAAACTGGTTTAATGAATTTTAAAGCCTATGCATTCCGAAATATAAATGGTTTAATCATATTCGGATTTGTTTAATATTTAAATTTTTTTAGTGATAATTAATTTTCTAGATAAATGACAAGGGTTCCTCTTTTTCTTCAAAACAGTTTTCTGTCTTAGAAAATAAAATTATATATTCGAATATTTTAATTCTGTCGGTACTGAAAATAAATGTTTTCGCGTGCCAAATCATTTTGACTCAAGAGACGCGCCGGAAAATGCATGTAGGCCCACGTTTGAATGTTTATAATAATGTAAACTAACATTGCTTGCTCCTTATAGCGCTTCATTTATAGTACATGCATAATTATTTTGCTTATTCATACTGTATGTGAGAGCCACATTAATTCACGAAAAAAAAACATTGATATGTTCTAAAATTAAAATTAGGAATCCTGTAATTAATTGCAAGAAGAACTAGATAATCTCAACGATACTCAACGTTTTGTAGACGATGACGACAAATCATTTAAATATGCTTTGAAATTATTTGTGTTTAATTCTGAAGGAAACGATAATCAAAATACAGTTACATTACTGTATAATATAAGAAACTACAATCGTGCTCAAATTTCAAGAAAAACAAACACAAACTTTACGAGCAATTTTAACAAAGAGAAGAGAACGTTCGACTCATGCAGAATAGAAATTTTCGTTATATCGGCAAACACAATTAATTGAAAAATTGATATTAGCCGGTTTCACATTTTTTTTTTTTATGTTAATAAATGATATTAAAAATAGCAGGAGCGTACACACGTGTGTTTGAAAGGGGTAAAAGCCAGCCACAAAAGCAAGGCGGACGATGACAGAGACCAAGAAGCACATGTCTCTCCGCCGGCATCTAATCATTAAATAAGTATGCAAATCATTCAATTAGACAACAATATGATAACGATCTAAAAATTTATTATAAAAAAAAAAAGAAAAAGAAAAAAAACTATATTATATAATTATGAGCCGCATTAATAAAAATCCGCCTCTCTCATATTACACGGCGCAAGTACATGTAAATACTTGAAAAAACTCATCCCTTCCTCTCTCTCACTCTCTCATCTATCTATCTATGCACAATTCCAAACGACAACGCAGGCTATTATTAAATTTTTAAAATTACGTGTTCATGCCGAGGTTAAATGTCACGTGACATCTGGTGAGGACACCAAAACCCCGTCACCGAGTGACTCATAGTGTGCGAAACATGGGACAAAAAAATTCTAATACATGTACATTGTTAAAAAAAAAAAAAAAAAAAGTATCCAGAGAAGGAAAAAAAAAATGCGAGTGATGGGTGATCAATGCTTATTTGTTCCTGTCGCCCCACATCTCCCCCCCCCCTCCCACCGATTGGAACGCCCTCTGACGTTGCGGCTGCTGTCACCACTGTTACGTTATTAAAGGGGTGCGTCACTGGCGTAACACACTGCGACTCTACCTCACCAACATGTCGTTAGGAATTGTAAATGGGAGCGAGAAAGAAAGGAGAGAGAGAGAGAGAGCGAGTGAGGAAGTGATGGAATCAACTGCGTTAGTAGCGCCCCCTGCTGATAAACACGAATTACAAGCAGCGTGAGAGGGAGATGTAATCCTTTATCCGGTCTACAGCTAATGCATTCAACTTAAACCCGATTACCCCCCATCTTTTTCTCTCACTCACTCACTCTTTTACGTTTAGTTCCCTTTAAAAAAAAAGTTCAATTAAATCGTGGGGCCGGAGAAGAGTTGACAGCCAACGCACAAAATGTACTTTTTATATTAAAAATGCGAATAATTTACGGGTAAAACAGGATTAGAGTTTAGACGAATTTCCACCCAAAAAAAAAAAAATAAAAAAATACCCGGAGAATATCTTTTAGAAACACCCCTTTCATCATAGTCATTACATCATGGACACTGCATGCAGCCCGGCTGGTACCATGACGGTGTTGCTGACATTACCGTATATACAGTCAACGAATAGAAATGCAATAATTATTATTAAAATAACGTGTGAACCCGATTAATTCACAGTTGTTCGCGATTCAGCTCATTTTAGTGTCACCGGTACTGTATAAAAAAATTAAGAATCTTTAGAGATGTTTGAATATTTTTCGTTCAAATTAAACACAAAAATAGTTTTAATCACTCGTTTACAATATCCCATTATTATTTTATTTGATAAAACACCAGACAATCCAAATCCAATTTTCCCCCAATCTTTTACCGGTATTAACAAAAATTACTACCGTAATAAATAAAGTCGATAGCAATTTGCTTTGCGTTGAAAGCGTTGCGACAATTTAATACTTTTTCTAATAATTTTCAGTTTTCAAAATGGGTAAGCCTACATTTACTAAGTCAAGGCAAAGACAACCATTCAAAGCAAATCTCAATTCGCATCTTGACGAATGGCCATTTGATTTTAATGTGTCGTTTTTTGGAGAGAAACGATTTGAGATTCATCTTGAATCTAATAAGCGAGTAGAAAAGTTCTCACATCTTTTAAAGAGAGATTTTACGAGATTAAAACGATCATTTTATCAAAAAAATTTAAGACTATGTAGATTAATAAGATTGAAATAAATAATGATAGTGAAAACAATAATTATTATTGATCAACGCTCACAAGATTATCGGTCACTCCAATCAATTTGTCTTTTTTACACTAACAAACCAGATGCAAAATAATTATACTCGCTGAAATTTTGTTATTCAATGTACTGTTCATGTAACTAAAAAAAAAAAATTTCTAGCTGTCGACGGAGTGCTTAGCAGGTTCGCAGAGCCCTCTATTGGCTCAAGATGCACTCGCAAGTGCCTTTTAAGAATTTTTATCGACGTCAATAAAAATCTTAAAAATTACAAATGACGAGAAAAAATGACAATAATAGTCCTCGAGTCTAAAAAAAAAAATCTTTTAAAAGAAATAAAATTTTTAAAAGCGAAGTTTATTAAAGACTTAAATAGTCGAGCGAAAATCTAATAATTTTTTCTGTACGACGAGTAATGGCGAAGAGACTTACTGTACATACAGAGAGAGAGCATCGGGGATTATTTTTTCTTCGTTTTTAAAATTCACTTTGTCATATTGTTACGGCTGACTAGAGGCTTTGAAAACATTTGACGGATACTTAAATGCCTGCTAATGTCACTTTCGATACACATCAACCCCCCAAACACCCGCTCCCACAACCCGCAATGTCACCGCAACGCTCTAACTTAATAAAAAAAAAAACTAAACAAAAACCACTCTCATTTAATTTCTAGCTTCTTTATCTTTGCTTTTTTTTTAATAAAGTAAAAAATTATAAATAAAAATATTGCTCTAATAATTCGTCTTCAGCCAGTGATCTAATATATGTATCACCTAATCCAACATACAACATACATTGTTTTGACCATAATAGCCCAATAATAGGATATCGTTATCTTCATTTTTTGAGTTAAAATGTGTTTGTTAATAATAAAAAAATTCTCAATCGACTCAATCAAAGCGGTTTTTTTAAATGGAGATACTCTTGTTATTGTTTCAGACCCATCAGTATTAATTGCGTACGGATTCTATAGTATTACAACAATCCTAGTTTTCTCATAATCCGACGGACCCCCCACCCAACTCGAATTATAGCGGTTCCTGTGTCCCGCTGTATTTCACAAAATGTCTATTTCATTTTCAATCACCATAAAGAACAGTATCAATCCTATAAAAATACCCCCGTAAAGTAGAATGTGTTGGATATCAGACGAACATTTGATCGAACTAAAAAACGCAAATATGTAAATAAATACAAGAGTGATTCCTATTTTAAAATTCGCTACAAAAACATGAAAAGAAAAGAAAAAAATATTGTGTGCAAATAAAAGAAAACAAAAAGATGTCGCCGTTAATTTAACACAACAGTCAAAAATAACATGCAAAAGAAAAAGCAGGCGGCACACACTTTTCCTCCTCCCCACCTACATTTTAGAATAATAAAAATCAAACAAACAAAACAAAAAAAAAAAAAATAGACGAAATTGTTTATCCTTAATTTAGTCAATTGCAAATCGACAAAACAAGCGTCGTCTTCGTCGATGTCATCTTAAAAAATATTTTTCCTTTGACGGCGAAAAAGCATCTCCGAAACACCTTCATCCCTCTCCCTCCCTCCCAACAACACTCCTCTCTCCTCTTCGCGCCAGCTTATGAATAATGAATAAACGTCGCCAGAATTATGCAAAAATTTGCAGAAAAACCTTTTTCTCATTTTGATGGCGAACAATTTCATATTCAAATGAAGACAGTGCCGCAATACGACTCATCAGCTTTCCTCCCGTGCGACGCCAGGCGCTTGCCATCACGCACGTGCAAATGTACTTAAGGGCTTCTCCGGCTCACGACGCAGCGAAAAATCATCGCTCGCCAATGTTTACGATACGTTTTATCCATTCACTTATCAACTATGGAAACCTTAGGAATGTAATACATTTTTCCGCCATAAAACAATAACAAAAATACTAGCATTTTTAATAATAAAAAATAAAAAAAAATCATTCTAAAACACATTTTCTTTTTCCCTCGTATTATTTTTTTCTTATTTCTTCACGTCAGTTTACCTATCATCGATAAAACAAAATAACTAAACAACCATAGATTTTCGTTTTATAAGAAAAAAATAACGTAAAAACAAATTGAGATTAGCAAAATTATTTAGTTTGCTTGTACACTGTATACAATTTTCACTATATTTTCAGGGATTTTGAAAATTTTATACAGTATACAGTACCGGTAACAAGAAAATTCCACGTTTCACTCTAATAATAATTAATTCATAAACCTGATACTGTATTCAAATAAATGGGTGAATTATACTGTATAACGTTTACAAAATTATCTTCTTATAACATGGGACATAACGCCAGTCGAAATTAGACAAAAATATTGCAAATCATCTGATGTAAAGATCAAAACTGTTTGTAAACGTGTTTTCCAGAAGATAACGTTTAGCTAGCTGAAATTATGTAAATTGCCCGTTTGTAATCGATAAACCTAATTATAATTATAATGGTGTTAATTTATCTCTCAATGTCTACCTGATATTAGCAGCCGCCAGAACCTCTACTTTTATTCAGACTTCAGTTTGTTGTACCTAGTCATCTATGAAGTAACTACCAAAAAAACTGATAATTTGCTAGAATTCAAAGTTATAAACTAGCTATTGGATCTTGTTACCAAACAATAAAAAATAGTTTTAACTAAATCTGGCTTGTAGAATTTTGATCAAAACTTTTTTGGTTAACAGCAAAATATTAAATCGCAATTTAACTTCTAAATCAAGATTCAGAAATTCGTTAGCAACGAAATGCATCCAGACCTCGCTCTAAGCACAGGACGCAAAAGGCATTATAGCTGTCTTGCATAGAAAACAATACAAATATCTAAGATACCTTACCAATAGATTGCCTTATTTCACTTATAAATATGGTCAAAACTATTACACGTATTAGCAAAAACATGGGGCTCATTAAAAAATTGTTAAAAAGAATAGCCTTTTAATAACAATAAAATATCTTTTACCAAAAGACAACAAGCTTCTCAAGTACTTTATTATTATAATTTGCAGTACTTGCTGCATTTAACTTTTAAAAGTATTTATTAAAAATAAAAAACTATAAACCAAAAAAAAAAAAAAAATTATAAACTAAAAACTAATAATCCTTCTACGCACTAAAAATAGGAAAGAAATGCAAGAAGAGAGCATCACAAAAAAAAAATCATTTGACTCCATTAATAATTCCTATAAAAACATAATATTCATCTCGGCAAACGAGAAAACATTTCCCAAATTTTTCCTCCTTCGTTCATTCACTCTCTCTCTTTATGCACGGTAATATCTTTATCTCCGTTTCAATTTTATTTAAAACAAGTGAGACAATAAAAATAAATTGCTTTCTTCCCATCCAATGCTCCCCCCGGTCTAACCCTCTCTCGCAACTGCAATTTAGCCTTTGCTTATTCGAAAAATTAGCTCTCTCTCTCTCTCTCTTCCCGTAAGGTGAAAGTCGTTGGAATTCTAGGAGAAAAGCGCCCATTAAAACCTACTCCACCTTACTTTACATAATTTTTATGTCGAAAAAGACGTCACAATGTTTCCTAACACAATTCTCATTACGCTTCCACTTAAGCGAGAGGAATACAGTACATCCACAACAGAAAGAAAAAAAAATAATGTAAAAAAATGACTAAGATGAAGAATTAAAATATTCGCGTTTCATCTCCAAAAAATAGAGAGCGTTTCCTCCTGTGATCATCATCCAGATGAGTCATTTAACAGACGAAACATTTTAAAGTTTTCATCTGGAAAAGTGCGACCGAGTCCATCATCCTAATCAGGCGATCGAACAGGCCTTACATGTATTGCTGGAAGGAAGGGGGGGGAGAGTGGGATTGGAATGGGGGAATAATAAGATTAATGTAATCGCCAACTCTCTTATTTCTAATAGGAAGACGAGCGATTGGCAGTCGAAGGAGACGGGAACTGTCCATCAATGACGGTTTAACGACAAAGAATGGCGGGAATTATAACAGGTGATTTATAACGGGATCTCTCTTCAAAAAAAGAAGAAGAAAGAAAAAAAAAAAATTTAATCGAGTGGACTCGCAATAAAAGCTTCGATTATTAGAGCCTGATTTAAATCCTTCCAACTAAAATCCTCTCATCAAACTAAAACCGGGATTTAAGCAACTACATTGTATTTCACTCGGCTCAAACATATAGTCATTAAAAAATCAATCAAATAAAATCAAACTATTTTTTCCCAATTAAATTTTTTTTTGTTAATAATAAAATTACATTAAAAAAAAAAAAAACAACCACCACCAAAACTTCAGTTTTATTTTAACTATTTTCTCCGTATAGTTAAATGTTTCCTTGCCACCGAATCTCTTAATCAAGATGCAACCACTAAATTTTGATTTAAATTTACCAAACAAAATTTATTCAAAAGACTTTTTCAAACTGCATTTTTTTTTTCTTTTTTGACTTTTACGGTTTTGAATCTATTTTTAGTTGCCGTAACTTAAAAGTTAGTTAAATTGTAAAACAAACCGATCAGTAGGCCTACAAAACGAGAATGAAATTGGTGTTTCCATAGTACATGTACTGTACTGTACCTGAGTTTTCACTAGCAGAGTACTTGGTTTTTTGTTTTCACTCAACGACCCGAGTTGTTAATTTTTTTTTGTTTTTAAAAAAAACTGAAAAAAAAAAAAATTATTGAAATCTTTATCAGATTTCGAGTATATGTACAGTACTCAAAATTGACTCGGTACTGTACTCGATTTTGGAAACGCTAATTGAAACCTTTTGTAGTACCAATCGCATTGAGATAATTAAATGAAAATTATACTGTATTTAAGACAGTTCATAATGAATGTATCATTTTGGACATCACCCCAATAAATTCAAACAACAACAGAAAATGTTACCATCAAATCAATTTTCGTAAATTATAAAGAATGAAAATCTCTCGTTGAATTGATAATTTCGTACCATTAAGCGTAATTCCAACGCTACCAATCTTTTAAAAACAATACTCAAAAGCTTTATATGAGTTTTGTGAAGACACCCAATTCATTTCTTCATAGAACATAATATTTTTCTTACATAATACTCCAGTATTAGATTTTTACCAACTCTAATCTAAAAACTCAATAAAAAATAAACTCGAAAAAGAAAAAAATAATAATAGTGAATGGAATTTGTTGAATCGATAGTTCCGGCCTCGGTATGCGCGAGAGTGGGGCGTTTAGGAGCAAGGGCACACACACACACACTTTCCTTCTGAAATGTGTGGAAATAAAGAATGAATAAAAAGAAGATGGCCGATGGAGCCAAAGTAGAAAGCAAACACTGAATTCCGATTTCTAAATGGATTTTTTTTTCACCATCCGCCGGCCAATTCTCTATACACCACTCTTCCTCTCTCAATCTTTCGCTCTATCCCTCATTTCCCCAATTTATTTCCGGTTCAAAAGAAAAACGGATGAGAAAACAACAAATAGTTTTCGAGGAGGAAACCCCCTCCTTCTTCATCTCTCAGTCTATCCCTAACCTCCTAGGTGGATTCCATGTAAAGAAACAGGAGAATGCGAGTTGGGGGGGGGGTGATAAAGTGACCTCTGGTGCATAAAAAAAACAAACAAATTATCGATCAAATTCTTTTCTTCCCTCCTCTCTCCTTCAAACATCATCCTATACCCATCTACTGTATACCAAAGACTCTTCTTCTTCGTCATATCTTTTTTTTTTATTTTCATTTTATTTCTTCGCTCACTTCGACCGACCGGATCAGATTGTTGCTACTTTAATATATTTCCAAGCTAGAGGGCGCCACTTTCTGGATGGAGAAAGAGAAGAAAAAAAAAAAAACCAGCGCTAGAAGCTTCAACTTAAATCGCTCTTCCGGTTTATATTTACTCAAAACAATATAATGATAAAAAATTAACTAAACCACCGTATAATATCCTTATAAAGACCCCCATTTTTCCTCTTCGATTTCTTTTTTTTTTATTTTAAATCTTTCTCCCCCCTCTTTTATTTATCCCTCTCTATCTTATTTTCTTTTTAAAATGTCTCCTATCTCTTAGGATTACTCTTCCCACTCTCTCCTCCATCTTTTACAACTCCCTCTCTAACACTCTTCGTAATTTTTTTTTTTCTCTCTCGCTCTTTTCCACTTCTTCCCCCACTCCCTCCCTCTCCCTTTTACACCTTCGGTGAAATCGGCCCTTGGGGGTGGGAAAATATGATGACGAACGAGAAGTACGTGATAGAGATGACGGAGAGGGAAAAGGCGGGAAGAAGTTAGGGGTGAAAGTGAGGGAAAGAGAGGTGGGGGGGGGGATGAGAAATGGGATTCCTCGTATATTTCATCCTTGAATGATCTCTACCACGATAACGCTTTGTCCTCCAGCATCAACATCTTTTCCAAAAACCCCTATTTCGGTTTATAATTAAAAGAACCGACATCGCATACCTCTGTCTTTTTTCCACCCTTTCCCCCATCCCCTGCCCGCCCCGCAACCCTCTCGCACTTGCACATGCCGCCCCCATATTTATACTGCAAATTGCCGTCAGCGCCATCTATTACTCCACTGCCATGCTACAGTATCTCTTCTTCGAGCAAACAAAAAAAAAAAAAAAAAAAAAAAAAAAGGAAGAAAAAGACTAATTAATTAAGACAAAGCATTCAAATGTTTTTACAGATGGATTAAATTAAAAGTTACACCGTATCCAGTGTTCTTTCTCCTCCGCCACCCATACTTCCACCTCTTCCCCCTCGAACCAAAAAGATATTCTAATCAAAATTTCATATTTAAAAAAAAATTATCACGTTGAAATTTTTTAAAATCTTTTAATTCACTTTTCCTTAATAAGTAGACGTCATATTATGTCTCTTAATCTCTTTTCATAATACTCGTAGTCGCATTTCGATGACAAATTACGCGATTCAATTTTGGGAGTCATTAGCTTTCAAAACGTAACTTTGATACTATAGTAAGACTCTCTTCGTTAATTAACTTTTATCATAATTATCCATACAAAATTATTTTCATTATCTTTACGGCAACCAATGAGAATAAAGATAATAAAAAAACATTTTCAAAGTTATTAAGCGACTCTTGACAGCGTTAACGGTGAATGAAAATTGTAGTAATGTAGTTAGTTCTGATGGCCTAAAAGCCTCATCGATTTACAAATTATCAAAATAAATAAAAAATTGAACTCGTAATAATAATTTATTTTAATAATTTTTCATTTCAAAATTATTAAATTAAAAATGTTATTGAATCTAAAATTTTAACTTTCCTAATTACTTTTAAATTAATTTTCAGTGAATAACGACTTGCTTAAACATAAAATGCAAACTTATTAATTAACAGCGGTATTTAAGATACAGTACCGTACTTCTTTATACTGTACATGTTTAATTAATAATATTAAACTTCCTGCAATTGCATTAAAATCAAGATAATTGCGTGAAATTCTCCGAGTAAAAATAAAAAAAAAATTAATTTTAATTAAAGTTAAATACATGCGCGAACGCTGACTCTTCGCTTTCTAAAAGGCGAATAATGTCATTTCTCTGGCGTTATCTCTCTTGCGCCGATCGCCACGAGGCAACACACACTTATGATTTCACCGCGGTTTTCCCATGCATTTTCTCCAATCGACGTAAAAAAAATACGGTACATGTACAGTAGTTCTTCAAAAAAAAACAAAAAAAACAGGGAAAAGAGAAAGAAAACGTCGCAACAAGCATCTTTACGGCGTTGAGAAGCAGACCGGTGCAAGTAAATTTTTCTTCAAAGCGAGATATCCAACTTAAAAGTTTTTATTTAATTAAAATAATAATAAAAAAAAAAAATTAACGAATCTAACATTACCATTTTTTTTATTGCGCTCGTTAAAAATTGATTGGCTTTAATTTATAAATAAAAATTTTAATCCGCTGATAGTGCGTATATTATAATAAACATTATTTGACCTAGTCCATATTAACAATTCCACTAATCATGACATTTCGTCCTAGCCCCGCTTTACATTGAATTTTATTGTTAAGTTTAATTTCAACTAGAAGTAATAATTTTCTTAAAAGAATTATTGGTTTTTTTAAAGAAAATTTACGATTTCATAATGCAGAAACTACCGGTATTAACAACCCATTTTTAACAAGACAATAATTTAATCAAATTAAATAAATAAAGCGACAGTTGCTGTAGTTCAGTCTGCCTACCAACGCCTCATTTGGTCGAAAGTTTACATGTCCATCTCTCCCCTCACTATCTCCCATTTCCCTTTCCATCCCGACACATTAAGAGTTTTTGAGTGGCCAGTGGTCACGTGCGCCCCATCACCGAATAGGAAGTGAGGAAGGAAACGAGTAAAATAAAAAAAAAAAAATTAAAAACGTGGCAAAAAAAAAAAAAAAAACGACAATAGATGGCGTTATTAGAGTTATAAAAACTAAGAGCTTTTACAATGTGATGGTCATCATTGATGACCAAGGGGCATTTGATACCAAGAAACGAAATATATATTATAGAAGGAAAAAAATGCAGCATAGAGATGGAAAAGGGGGGGAAAAGAGACAGGAGCAAAGTGAGGTAAAGGTTATAAATAGCACTTGTGTCCGAAGCTATTAAGAGCCCACCACCCTTCATCTTTCATATTTTTCTACCACCTTAGTCCGAGCAGCACTGACGGCTGTTATTATTATTATTAGCAATCATAAAATGAGTTCTGGAGTGAGAGTGCAACAGCTGAACTACAATGGATGACTCCAATATAATATCCAGCAGCAGGTCCATCACCACCCTCAACCTATACTTCCCACTCCCTCCCATCCTCCCCCCAAATTATTTCAACTAAAAATCGATTGATTTTAAACGAGGAATAAAAAAAAAAAATTCGTCAGCCAATTTTCTTAGCCAGAGAGTTTTCAAACCCTAAACAATCTATCTCCATTAAAAGAATGAAAATTCGGTTGACAGGCTTCAGCACCACCACTCTATACCAACCCCTCTCATACTCTCTCTCCTCGTAAAAACTCGACAATTTCTTATCGGTAATAAATTTAGCATCTTAAATCTTTCAAATATCTTTATAGTATTTCGCTTGGCATCCTTACAAACTTTTACCTAAATTCGCTCGTAAATTTCGCTGTTATCAAATTCCAATGTCGGATACATTGTGCTATTAAATTTCGGCAAATCTAAATTCTATTTTTATGATACCTTTTTTATAGTTCTAATTTTACTAATAAATTTATTAAATATATTTAACTTATTCAACAATAAAATATGCAATGACTGCGTCGTAACATTTCTTCGCCGCCACATTTCCAAAACTACATTTAGGGACTAAATCATGAAGTTTTAATAAAAAATAAATTTGCGCAAAATTTAATTAAAATTACTTTGCGGAATAAAAATTACAAAACTTAAAGCACTCATCAAAAAAAAAAGGCTTCAACAATAATATTTAAAACTTTATGGTAAAAAAAAAAAATTATTTTTTGATACCGATAGTCAAAACATATGCAAATTTAATAATGCCATTCAACGGATACTAGTGAAAAACGAGGATAGAATAAACTACATTACGTTTCAACACTATTTTTTTACTTTAGGTACACTAAAGGGGGCTGAGATGGCCCAAATGGTTTTTCCCCGTCAGTCTTTAACATAGTCAAGAGTTTGCGCGAAACCATTCTTTACCTTATTTCCCTCGTTACCTTAATCTTTTACAATGACCCATTAGAGCCAATCCATAAAAAAATATCCTATACTTTTAATACGGTAGAAAAAAAAAAAATGGAACTCAAAAATATTATGACCAAAAAGAAGTTGCATAAGGTAAGTTTTTACCTGCCTTAAAACAACGAGGATTTCCCTAAAACAGCGCTTAAACAGTTTTTCTGGGATTGAGTCTGTAGAAAATTAAGGTAATAAAAGAAATAAGGTAAGGAAATTGTTGTTGTACCAGCTCTTGATTATAAAGCAACAATCCCTAATGCAAGTTTTTTCTAAGAAAAAAGAAATTCTATTTTCCCCGTCATAATAATACTACATGTATTGTAAGTACAGTACTGGTATACAAATTTAAAAAAACTTCCACTGAATAAGCACTCGCACGAATAAAACTTCAATAATCGCAAATTATTTTTCTAAGTTTTCTTTCTTTTCCACATTTTCGTTTAAGTTAGCCCGCTTATGCAAATTTTGATTAGCGCGATGGTATTTTATTGTCAGATATTAAATTAAACTTAATAAATAAATATAAAACCGAAAAGTTGACCTGAATAATTTTTAATAATTCAAAAGTTTATTATTATTATTTTTTTTTTTTAGAAAAAATGAAAGATTTGGACCGAGAAAAATCCGTATTTTCCATCTCAAAGGAAAAATCACTCCTCCTCAAGCCTAACACTCCAAGCAAAATAAATAAATACATAAAAAAAAAATCATTTCCCCGAACAATATATACAGCCTACAGTTTTTGCTTCATCGGAACCTTATCAATGCAAACAGAAGGAATAAATTCCGCATCCGTGTACGGAACATCGTTTGCATATTAACAGAGCCGACGCACGTGCTGACAATTGCATCGAACCTAAGGAGGGTGGCAAGAGTAGTAGTAGAAGAGTACAAGTAGAGGCTGTGCGAGGTTCAAAGTTCATTCGCAGGTTGCCTTATCATCGCTTCTCCATTTCTACTCTCTTCCTTCCATCCTCCTACACGCGGCGCATATCTATTTTTTTTTTTTTTTTGCGTGTTAAATAGAAAAAAAAAAAATGCGAAGGAAAAAGAGCGAGAGAATGAAATGAAAGTTGAGGAAAATTTGGGAGGAGGAGGAAAGATATTTTTTTTTTATGCTATTGCAACTGTAATCCGTAGGATATAAAGAGTGAAAGGGATGGAGATCTGTTGTGTAAGAGATAAACTTCCCGTTCAATCTGGAAGGTAAATTAAAAGCCAGAGCGAAGCATTATCTGTCCCAACGCCGTCGAATTCGGTCGCTGGGAGCGCTGTTAGCACATGTGGAGGCGCTCATACTGCGCACACAGCTCTCTCTAATCAACAACCGACACGACATCTTCTCATTCAACGGAAGCATTGGGGCGAAATCTTAAGATATGTAGTGGAAATACTTGTGGATGGAGGAGCCCTCTAGTGGTGGATATCTCATAACGCCATTGTGCCTCGTAACAACACACTCAACGACCCAACTTCCCACTCTCCACCCACCCGCACAGTTTAAAAGATACAGAAGAGAGAGAGAGAGTGAGAGAGAGAAGAAGCTTCAATAAAAAATAATTGAAAAGCAATGAAACGAAGAAAAGAATTCGGCGACTGCATTACGCTATTTATTCGATGGATGATGTTTTGTCGTCGATACTATTTCCACACACACACACACAAAAAAATACCTTGAAAGGAAACATAAACGTTGTCGAAGATAGAAAAATTCCCGAATAAACGCGTGGGATGAAAAAATCTTTCTCTCTCTCAAAAAAAGAATAAAAATATCAAAATAATAATAAAGTCAATCGATTTAAACTATCAAAACTCATTTTTAACCTCAAAATAAAATTCCTCGGCAAATTTTATATTAAAAAATAATGAAATAAAAAATTCTTTGAATCGCGCTTTTTATTTTTAAGAAGGAAAAATACCGGTACTTTTTACTTCTAAATTTCTAAACGCATTAACTACGGTTCACATAATTGAATACGTATTCTAGTGATAAAGTATGCACCGACTGCATTTAAATTATTTAAAATGATTGAAATGCTGCCAAACAAACTGCTCTTTTCAAAGCTCACTGAGATAATTATTCAAATTTAAATTACTAATTAACGTTTTTAAAAATTCATGTTCTTCAAAATGAAAGATTTGAAGAATACTTTGCTAATTTAATCAAAAGGTGAAGTTAACTTTTACCCGAAAAACAACTTCCATCATATAGCAATTGCAAACATAATTAAATAAACGCAAAAAAAAAAAAAAAAAATCATAAAATGCAACATACAGTATTTGGAACCAGCTTTAACAATTAAATCTACCATTTTAATATCATCGTGATATCATTAGTGCTGGGTTTTTTTAAACACAGTACATGTAATTTGTAAAAAGCCCTAAACTATATTTTGAATGATTTCTTACTAAAATGTTGAGAACATTTTCTAATATTCTAAAGATTATTTTACAATTTTTTTCTGATATTTTACGAGATTTTTTTTATGAAATCTGAAAGTTTCAAGTACCGATGGCAAGTCGGCGTTCAAATAACTCCTTATCACAAATCACAACGAGTTCTAAAATAATAATTTTTATTTGATAATAATATTGCGCATAAAAAATCAAACAATCCGCTCCATTTATTTAGCTTATTTTAAATCTTCCAAAAGAAAACTTCTAAAGAAACTCCGCCTCAAATCTTTTTTTAAAACTTTCCTTCCTTCTTAAAATCTAAATATTTCAATACTTGGTAGTAAATGTACACGTAACAGAAACAAAGCTGTTTGATTTATGAAGTATTTCATTTAATTTAGCGTTTTGTTCGACTCGCGAAATACCTTCATCAATTTCACGAAAAGAAGAAAAAGAAAAAAAAAAAATAATTCCCCATTCAACTTTGCCTTTTTTGCACCAAAACTTTTTTCAATCTACTTTTAAGACACGTTGTTATTTATAGAAACCTTAAATAAATGCTCAAGTGCATTGTGGCGCCACCTTAATACGAGAAAAAGAACGAGAAAAAATAAGATGTCAAACGAAATAGCAGAGAGAGAGGCTGGAAAAGGGGTGAAAAAAACCCCCGGTAAAAACTCAGCGGTTAACGACTTTTCCCCCAAACTAGAAAAGAAATAAGTTATATATAGGCCTATATATTTAAAGGTAAATCAAAACAACACAAAACAAAAAAAAAAAACCTAAATAAAAAATAACGCGCGGCAAAAAAATAATAAAAAAAAAAAACATAGGGATGAAAAAGATGCGCCATCGAAAAAGCGTAAAAACGAGAGCAAAAACAATGTCCAAATCTCCATCACCTCACTGATTTTATCGTTGGATTCAGAGCTGCGACAAATGCGAATTCAAAATACATACAGTATATACATAAAAAAAAAAAACTTGTATAATAATGTTCGAAAAATATTTTTACGACATTTTTTCTTTTCTTCTTCTTCGTTTCTCTTTCGTTTTTCCGCTCTCAAAAACCCACCACCACTTCGAATCCAAGAAGAGTTTGCGTCAAATTGTTGAATGCAGTCGATTGGAAAAACAGGAAGAACCTTTAAAACGTAGAAATAAAAACGAGGGGCGACAAAACCTCAGTTAAAAACGCGCGCGCATGACTTATGCATTTTAAATATTTGCAGCTAAATAAAATCTCCGCCAAACGCGAACAACGAGTCACCCACCGAAGCAGGAATTTGGTCAATTGACAACTCAAGCAAAAAAAAAAAAATTATTTTGAAAAAATAAAATAAAAATTGTTTAAATAACAAAAAAAAAAAAAAAAAAAAATCACACGAAAAGAAGGGGAGGAAAAGAAATCTATTCTTCAAATAGAAAATACTAAACTAATTTAGTGAATCGAGGCTGCTTTATAGCCCTTTTTCGTGTGAACTGATCTTCATAAACGCCTAAAGTGATGTAAAAATCAAGCACTGCACGTACACAATCACGCGTAAAAGGAAACTGCCTGTTTAACTTGAGGGAGAGAGCGAAATAGGGAAAGAAATCAATATACAAGATAAATTTACATAAAAAACATTTCTTCTTTTGTTTTGTTTTTTTAAGGTGTTCGAAGAATGAGAAGAGAGAGGGAAGGAGGAGAAGGACAAGAAAGAGAAACGACCGACTTGGGAATCCGAGACAATGTGTTCGAAATTATAAATAAAAAAAAAATCGGTGCAAACTGAGATCCATATTCCGAGAACAAAAACCATGTGCTCGGTGGGTAAACGGCGAAAAACACCTTCTCGTATTAAAAAAAAAAAATCAAATATTCACCCGCTCATACAACTCACTAGTAATTCATAAATTCTAAGTTATTTTTGTAAAAAATTTACAAAAAAAAAAATACGGTATATCTTACGAAATAAAAGTTAACATTTCATCCATAATGCATAAAAATAACGAGAAACGGTGCTGAATTATAAAAGCAAGAAAAAGAAAAGTCGCTTTTAGATTTTTGCATCCCACCCTGTAATCACTTACAGTATAAAAATAACAAAAGCTTCCAACAAAAAAAAAAAATACAAGTTTCTTTCCCTTTTCTTTGAAAGAAACAAACAAAAAAGAGTTTGCGAGTTTGACTATAAATGCAAATCTACCCCTTGAAGTAGGCAATCACTGCAAACAAACTCGGTGCAGAGCATAACGCGCAACATGCAAGACTGAAAAGTTTGCGCACTACCTCTAGATACATTAATTTTTTTTACAATGGTTCATTAGGTCCAATAGTTAAAAAATACCCTAAACTAATAATACCGATAATTAAGCAAAATTCAAATCTATTATTATCCTATTAGGAGATGCATATGAAGATTATTAGCTGCTTTAAAACAATGAGGATTTCCCTAAAACTGGGATTGGCTCCAATGAGCAACTGGAAAAAATTAAAGTAATGAGTGGTTTTGTCAAAATTCTTCTTAAAAAAAAAAAAATAATTATACCGGTACTGTAATTACTACACTATTTCCTAAAAATCATATCCAAATAAAATAAAATCAGATTCAAATTTTTTTAAAAAAAAAAAAAAAAAAACAATTAAATTCAATATTTTTTACAACTGCCATTTTTCAAAACAAGTAAAAAAATTAAGCAATAATAACTAAATGGTGTACCGTATATAACATGCATCCTTTAACAACATATTAAAATAATGCATTTCAAAGCAAATTTCAATCACGAAATGTTAAATAGCCTAAAATATTCTTCCTGCAAATTTTTTTATTAAGAATTTAATTTTAAATTCTTGATAAAATATTTTAACGCTTAACGAGGGCTGATTAATCAATGCATGAAAATAATTTCGAATTATAGTAGCTTGAATAAAGAAAAAAAAGTGTTAAAGTAAGCTTATTATTATTCTAACGGTAAAACCAGCCTTGAAAATACATGCAAGCTAAAATTTGCCTTAATTCAAACGCTACCTGCATACAAACTAATTTTAAATAAAACTTCCCTAAATAGAGTTAAATGAAGCGAGTCATCGAGCAAAATTCCCCATTAAACAGCAAGCATTCATTGTACTATACCCCCCCACCCAACCACTCACCCATCCATCCTCCGCCTATCTACCTTCGCGCCTAAAAAATCAACTAAGAAATAAATTGCGAGTTTGAAGCGTTCATTGTTTTCTATTCTATCCATCATTCACCGCAACCCGAAATTGGTGCAAGTGAATAAGATGAAAACGTGAGCAGAGTGATAAAGTAAAACAATGAAGAAAAGAACACGTGAAAGAAAGAGTGGAGGGGTGGGGGGAAGAGGTGATAGAGAGGTGAGGGGAGGGATGAAGATGGAGAAATGTATGGAAAAGATCCCACGTACAATATGTTAAGCACACAAAACGCCTGAACGACTCACAAAAGCAAATGGACATAGGAAAGCTCTTAACACACTTGGGAGTCCACGTTCACCCACAAAGAAAAAAGATTTGTCCTCTCTCTCATTTTTACGCCCCGTCGCCCTCTGGTCATGTTCGGCGTCGGGTGATAGATGAGGGTAAGAGAGGGAAGTGATGAAGAAATGTCCCACTCTGTGCGACTCCATCCGACCGATCTTTAACCGCTCGCTGCACGACCAGGCTATTTACACAACAATAACCTTTTATAGCACTTAATTAGCACATTCGCCAAACAAAAATCAAAGCAAATTAGGAAAAAGAAAAAAAAAAAAAAAAAAAAAGATTTATTGCGAAATCCTAATTAAGTGATTTGCTGGAGGACAATTTTGTCGGCGTTCATTTAACTCAAACTAAAATAAAAAAGAAATATCTCGTAAAATCAGAATAAAACCAGTGCATGTAATGTACAGTAATAAGAATTTCTGTATAGCAAAAAGTTCAAGAAAATGAACAAACATTATTGTGAGTTTCGTATTTAAAGTTCGTCAATGTGAAAAATATCCGAAATTATTCGTAAATGCGAAACAAAAATTAAATTAAATAAACATAATTAAATACCATTATTTATTAATTATTATGGCAATAATTATTAATTATTATTATATTTATTTACCGTACTTGACAATTTATTTTAAAAGTTTTGCAATTTAAATTGCCGATAATTATTACTGGAGTATAATATTCAAAACGTATGAGTTCTCTGCATTACAGCAATAATAATTAAATTTAATGCCGCTATCGTGTTCTTACAATGTAAATCACGGTAAAACTGAGATACTACAATTACCAAATATTTAATTTCAAACGGGCAAACTAATTATTATTTAATCTTCGTTTTACAGCGATCTCAGTTTAATAAATCACGTAACCGAAATAATTTATATTTTTGTAACCAGAAAGTGCTTAAATAAAGGTTTAAAAAAAACCACGGCGCATACGCTCATCTTTTTTTAATTAGTTCATTTAAAAAAAAAAAAAAAAAATACGAAACGATACCATCGTCCTACGCAAACTACAAGAAATACAAAACTTATTGAGCTAATTCTAACAATCGGCCTATTCTTGAAAATGGTTTTTGAAGATAGTGCGCTCCGATAAAAGAGATTGAAAGAAGTCACGGGAATGATTTTACCACCAATAAACTCTCGAAATTTCGAGTAAAACAATGAAAATGTTAGCTGAAATAAGCCAGGGCTCTCTCATTTTGTTCCCTGGGCGCTCACATCTACGTCTAACGCCCTCAAAAATCTCATCCGATCTAATATTCAATCTGCGCTAGATTAATGACAAAGAACGTACAAATAGTCACGCTACTAACTTTATTTCTACTTTATTCAAAAGTAGAGCGGAAATTGGTTAAATCGCATTGGTATAAAACCGACAGTAAAAAAAAATAAAACTATCGTTTTCATCTAAACCAGCAGCAAATATACAAACCAGATATTGAATAGCGAATTCAAACTTTACAAGTTGAAATCGTCAAAAACTTTGTTCCAAACACAAACATGTAAATCTTTCCCTCGAGCTTTTCAAATGCTAGAAATTCGCCCAATAAAAGTATTTTTATTGCCGCCCCAAACCGAGATACGCTTTTCATCCTTTTAAATATTCCGATTAAATACTTAAGATCCCCGGCTAATGCACTTTTTCCTCATCGCCATCTCCAAACTTTCCACATTTTCGGCTAATTACGCTTTAAGTTCGACGTAATTAAATTCCAACAATAGAATAATACATATTACATATATCCACGACGGAATAGACCTCAAAGTCAATTGAGGCGAGATGGGATTTGTAAGAACGAGTGTTCGGAGAGAGCAAATAGGTATTAAAAGTTTCAACAATGTTAGATTTGTTTTCTTAAAGCGAAAAAGAAGATGTTAGGGCGAGTGGTGGAGCGCACAATCTCTCTATTCTATTTGCGAGTAAAAAGATGAAGCGAATATACTGCATAGGGTACTGTATATATTTGGTGTGGAGCAAAATGGAACATTTATCGCAGCGCGACTTCCTCTGGGGGCTTCGTTCTATCTTTCAAACGCCACTACACTATACTCCTCCAGGTCACACGTTTTACTCGCCTGCAAATACAATTACCTTTTGTTGAGCTCAGCTGAGAGGGCTTTTTCCTTGATAGCTACGTCGAGCACCAATCAAAATCGCATTTCGGAAATAAACCCAGTCAAGGTTTAAAAGCGAAAGCCATATTCTTTTCCGTAAAGTACGTATACATACAAGAGATAGGCGAAGACACGGTGTACGGACGGGTGCTTGCCGTCACCGACTCGGCTCGCACCTAGGGCGGAAAATTAAGAAATGGTTTCCAGTGATGCGCATAATACATTCCCCCACTCCCCTCCTCCTCCTCCTCCTCCTCAACCTTTACCAAAGACAATTTTCTTGGATCA
This sequence comes from Polydesmus complanatus, assembly GCA_034692225.1. Classification (NCBI taxonomy): domain Eukaryota; kingdom Metazoa; phylum Arthropoda; class Diplopoda; order Polydesmida; family Polydesmidae; genus Polydesmus; species Polydesmus complanatus. Next base: position 35,207 of record JAQGAZ010000350.1, on the reverse strand, counting down.
AATTTAAGATTGGCAAAAGAATAGAGATGTGATGTTAGAGCCCTGAAGAGATACGAGTCGCATCAACTAAATAAGCAGTCATCGTCGGTCAAATAGTTCCGAAAGAAAAATGTAACGTAAACCCAACTCACTGAAGATTCGCAACCTATCCCATCCTCATTATCATAACTTCTATTTCTTGAGTAAACGTCACATTTTTTTTCATTAAAAATAATTAATAATAAAATTATACTTCCAATAAAACGCCATTTCGACTCAAAATGCAGTACATGTACTCCATCGATTAACGAAACAATTTCAACAACGAAATCCCTGAAATATAATTTACTGACTACGCTTGCTCTTTTTATTAAAAAGCATTATTTTGGGTTCGCAAAAAAAAAAATAAATTTAAGAAAAGATTGTCAAAAGTTGTCGAATAATTTATAGTTTAAAATCGAAATTCGTCACTTTTAGAGATATTCTTTAAAAAAAAATTTTTTTGTTTGTGTTTTGGACTTTACCAAGTTCACGTTCGAAGTTAATAAAACTAAAAAAATACCAAAACTCAAACAAATTAAATACCGTACTAATAAAATCAAAATAAAATATTAAGTCTTGCAAATTAATACTCCAAGTATCAAGTTTAAATCATAATGTATTACAGCGCAAATAAAGCATACCAAAATAATTTGAAAAAAAAAAAAAAATCAAATATTGGTACCGTGATATAAAGCCCAAAGTTGTAGATAAATTAATATTCAAAAATGTAAAAACATCAAAACTTCAATATAAAAACAACCAAGATTTAGACAAATCAAATACCAAAACTAAAGCTGGTAAAAATATTGAAAACTAATATACCTTCAATCAGTGCCTTAAATTGACTTGACGTCAAATATTTTAGTTAGTTGAACAAATTAAAATAACTTTTAAAATTGAGAAAAAAATCCGATAACTTAAAATCCAACCTATAATTTCACCAAACACAATACAATCGACACCAGTTCTTAAAAATGGAACGTTTGCACTTTTGAAAATAGACGCCGTGTTCGAAGTATAACGTCGCCTATTCTTTATTCTACCCGGTCGACCTCGTAACTCACCACCAGATAAATTCCATCTTACGCCATGGCAATTCCATCTCATAAATAAACATGGGAGTTTCGAATCGACTATTTCCAGACTTAGGCCACGCGACTTTTACCACCAACATAAAAAAAAATTAATTTTTACAACCAAAAATATATTATTATAAAACAAAAAAAAGGAAAGGAAAATCATCGAAAACATCAAAGTTTCACCATAAAAATTCCACGAAATTAATCAGAATTTAAAAAAAAAGAAAAAATTGAATCACAAGAGTAAAAATTGCAATCGTAAACTCATCTCCCTCATCATTTTACAACACGAGAGGAATAAAAAATAGTAGCATATATCTCCGCACAAAAAAAAAAAGCGATTTTCAAAGAAAACCCATAAAGTTGTTATTTTTTAAGACAGCGTAAAGCTGGAGGAAAATAGGAGAGAAAGAAAAGAATTGCGAAGAAGATGATAAAATAGAAAAAGTAAAAATATGACCGTTAAAAAAAATTGGAAATTTAGTAGAGAGAGTAAGAGAGAGGGGGAGCAAAAAAGGACCTTAACAACAGTCGAATGATGTAGGGAGATATGATGTCCTTTACATTTCCATCATCCGCCCATAACAAAAATCATACCACCGCCTTCTCATCTTTGTCTTCTACGTAGCCGCATAAAAGTCGTTAGAACATTCTCTCCAAACAATTCACCCATCTCTCTCGATACATAAATAAATCAAATCGAGAAAGAGAAGCATAGGCATAGCAAAACAAAAAGCAAGAAGAAGAAAATAAAAGTCGCGTCTTTCCAAAGCTACGATGATGGCCAACCATTTGGACGGGAGAGAAATTCAAACCTATAAAGCCCTTTCGTTTTCCATCAAACAACCATAATGGCAAAATGTCCGAAGAAGAAGACGACGGTGATCGTTATACGGCAATCATTATTATCATTTGGCGACCGCAATCGACCGATAATCATCCCGTCTCCACTCGTTCTCAACGACTAAAGAAGGGGAGAAAAACTGCAAACAGTCAGCAGAAAAAATAAATAAATAAATAAAAAAAAAAGATGCACATTGCAATTTTTATAAAGAAAAAAAAAAGGAGTGAGTGAGTGAGGGAAATAGAGAAGAACCTTTCAGCAAACATATAAATAATACTTAGACTTCGCTTATTCTACAACTTTAACTTACGATCAAGCGAAAAGCCCTTTTCTAAGCCCTAGCGAATATCAAAATGCATCAACTCTTCTCTACCGCAAAAAAAAAAAAAAAAGTCATAAGAAAAAGAAGTAAGAATAAAAAAAAAATATGCAAACTTGCAATAACTTTTCTACCGTCTGAAATAGCAACAAAACTCTTTTCCATCCACTCGCAAGAAATGTTGCGTGCGCGCGTGAATATTCAATGGTCTGTGAGTTGAAAAATAAGAGAGAAACACCGGTCGTTAATTCGCCTCAATTCAAAATGCTAAGCAACCGACGCTGCTTCATGCATTTAGATTGCTTAATAATCCAAACATCAAAATGTAATTTAATGAACATTACCTCTTAAAGTAATGTTTGCAAAAAAAAAAAAAAATTAAATATAGAACGGCTCAGATTTTATGTTATTTTTTATCCCCCAATTTTTTTTTATTCCCCCAGCAACTCTCCCTCTCTTTCCTCCCTTAAAGAAACTGTATTAAGAATGCAAATAAAAACTTTTTTAAAAAATTCTAAAAACGAGTTTGGCATTTCAAAATAAACTGTACCGCTATCAAAACCATTGTGACTATACGAATTTCATTCAACAGTTTAGCGTAAACATATACCGGTATTTATAATTTTTCTCAAAAAAAATAAATAATTTAATGTTATAACAAAATACTTTATTCGTTAGCCGCTACTGTAGCCTACTCGTATTTATATTAAATCGTAAGGATATTTTTCACTTTGATTTCAGTACAACGAATAAACTACACCTGCCTTTAAATTTCCATACACAGTGAAATAAATTCTACTGTGTTTAATAAAATAAATGATCCAACTATTAAATAAGCTAAAAAAAAAAAACAAATTACGAGTTAATGGTACGAAATCAATCGAGGTGCGAACAAGAATAAAATGCAAAAAGTCACGCAAAATCCTAAATGCTCGTAAATAAATGGTCCAACATGGTAATATGCGTACGTATTCCGGCGGACTCAGCGAACGAAAGAGATGCTACTACACAGTATGTAATAATATTCAAAAAAAAAAAAAAATCAAAAAATTATAAAGATGAAAAAGCGGAGAGTACGAATGAACACACAACAGGAATTCCATCTCCAACAGATGTTACATTCACGAGTGCAAATAGTACAAAAGGGGTTGGTTGTCTCTCTCCGGTACCATCGGTGCGTGCACAATGTACAAGATGGATCCCTTTCCATCCTTACCTAACTTCACCCCCCTCAACACACACCGATACTTCCGAACTTCTCCGATAGAATAGGACGATAGAGAAAGAAAGAAAAATGGAAGGAGGAAAAAAAAAAGTCAGAAAATGAACATTTTACTCGCATCACCGAATCAACTTCAATATATACCCTTCTTCTCTTTTGATGACGAATAATGCTTATTGATCCACTAACATGTTTTGTCTTGGGTAGAACTATCTTAGCCTCGACGCATCTATCTCTTGCAAATCCTTTTTTTTTTTTTAAATATCTCCAAGCAACAGCAATAAAAAAATTAACTTAATATTTCTCTAAATTAACTACTCGCAGACGAAAACGTCGTCTATAATAAAAAAAATAAGAATAAAATATCTCGATTTATAACAATCTGTCAGTTTGAACGAGATCAATCGACTAATTTGTTATCGAGCTCAATTTTTTTTCCCCTTCTCCCCGCTCGATTTTTATTATCGAAAATTATTATTTTGATAACGTCTCATTTTTTCATTTGGCAAAAGAAACCTTCGCATACTAACACTCATTTTTCTTTTCTTTTCTTCTCCAGCCTTCAATCTTCTTTCCCGTTTTCTATTAAATTTGACCGTGCATTTATCGAAACAACCACTTGGAGAAAGAAAGATCCAAAAAAAAAAAGAAAAAAAAAAAGCGTAGAAGAAAAGAAAAATATAGCTCGTTCAAAAGAATGAAGTTTGGAGAAAGAAAGAGAAAAAAAATCAAGACGACTTTTCGACGTGATAGGAATAACCAACAAACGAAATCGATTATCAGGCATATTCAACCAACTCAGCTCTTTCTATCCTTCCACACACGCGCACAATCAGTATAGGCGCCCACCTCATTCCGGCTCCTACCATTGACCAATGTGCGAGATGGTCAAAAGAAATAGAGAGGTAGTAGTACAGTAGTAGTAGAATGATGAAATAGTGCAACACCATAAAAATCCTTATTCGTTCACTCGAGCATTCCACTCAACCAAAACGCAGCTTCAAAAATAGAAAGAACGAAATAGGATAAGAAAAAAAATAAAATAAAATAAAAAGACTATATAGCCTATATATAAATACGATTCAATTTCAGAAAAAGGGGTTGGTATATTATCAAAATCTGACCTTTTTCCCTCCCTCCCCACCCTTCTCCTTCTCTTATTCGGTCGGTCAGTTATATAATATAATCCTATACAATCACCCTGCCACCCATTTCGAAAATTGCTAACATTTATCCCCGACACTAGCAAACACCGTAACCAACATTGGCGCTAATGTCATAAAGTGTTTCAACGTTCAAACGTTACGAACACGTGATTAACAGTATGTCGTCTCGTGTATATAAATGGTCATTTTTGTTATTAAGTTTTTGGCGAGAAGAGAAAACTACACGTGTGAAGGAAAAGAGCTAAGGGTTCGAAGCCAGCGCGCACGTTTCGGTCAAAATGTTTTTATATATAATGGTCACATATAAACATTCCAGCACGACCTCAATCTCTGATCATTACAAATCTAAGTCGTCGAGTTTCGCTTGGATTAGCATCGTCGACATTAATCACGATTTCACTCACTCGCCTCTACTATAGATTATGCGGTACTCCCCGATGTGTGGGGGAAGAGAAAACGACTTACAAAAAATTTTCTTCCAACAAAACCTGTCACCTACACCTAAGGTTTTCAAACTACTAGACGCGGAACACTAGTTAATTTGTTATTGACAATTTTGTGCTTTAAAAAAAAAAATTCTAAAAATCATCATTTTTTTGTGCGAATTAATTTACTAAACTTAGCCTTTTAAAACCTATTCAAAAACCAACCAAAACAATAATTGGGTTAAAATGACCAATTATAAAAACCTAAAACCTGTTGTTAATTACGTACACGGTACACCCTTTTCAAGAAAGTTTGCATCAAATTCATTATACTGTATCTATGAAACAAAACATTAAATTTTTAACAACTGTCAAATTCATAGTTTATAAAAGTTCTCCAAAATGCATAACAAAATATCCAAAAAAAGATAAAATCTACCAACCCCTCGCAGCTTACTCATTAATACCGATACCAAAATTGAAATTGATCCTCTAACTTCCTATAATTATTTTGCTAAATCCGCCTACCGGTAGAAGTCGCTTAAAAATGTTCGTTTTAGAAGACTCTTAACTAAAAATAATTGGAAAGCACGAATTTAAGCGACGCATTCTTCAAACCACCATGGAACCATTGAAACAAAAAAAAAATAATAATAAAAATACCAGTAATAATTATTGTCAGATAATTACTGTACCGCTGAAATTGGTGCGACCTATTAAAAGCGCAGTGCCCTAAAAATTCGAGCATTAGAAATAGAAAAAAAAAATAGAAAAAAAAAGTAGAAAAAAAAAATATATTGCTACTCTTTTTTTCAGATTTTGATTTCGTTAGGTACACAGCTAGAGCGTGTCCGAATTGACTAACCCTTCGCGCGCGGAGGACCTATTTTCTTCCCAAATGACCACGACCACTACACCACGTGTCAGATGAAAATAATTCATCAATCTCCCTCTGGCCAATGTCAAAAAAATCTACCTTGGGAGATATAATGTCGATTACTTTTTCTAGAAAAAAAATATACTGTGGATATATTCGTAATGCGACAAAATATAAAATGTGACAGAGGGTAACCGAAAAAGACTCTCAATGCATTTCAACGTCCACTGCCTGCCAATTTCACAACTACTGACCGTCACCTTAACACATCAACTGAGACATGTACAAAGACAGTTACAAATTACGAAGCCAAAATACTAAAAAAAAAAAAAAACCACGTCAAAAAAAAAAAAAAATGTAAATCACTAACCGTATCGCCAATTCCCACACGCTCAAATAGACAATTCAAAAATTAAGAGCAGAAATTTGAAACAAAAATCGATACAAATTCAGTTATAAAAAAACAACAAAATATTTTTTTTTCGGCAAAAATAATGGTGTAAACTAGTGATAAATTACTTTGCTAGTGCTGTACATGTACGCAAATCCTTAGCTAAAATAAGTTTGTGAAACAAAAAAAAAAAAACCCCCATCGCAATTTAATCGGATAACGTTTACTGCCTTTCGTGATTACCGCTTAGCATTAATTATTATACCCAGAAATTGGATTAATTATACTGTGCATAACACGTAGAAAATTGTGATCATTTATTTAATGAGTAATAAAAAATGTTTCCATCTCTTTTTCTCCCCTATTTTATAATTACACCTAAGCTTCTCAGTTTGGCTAATTTGTACCCATTTTCCTCCACAAAATGAAAAGTTAATTTTATCTACTTGAAGCAGACACACGTGCAGAATACATGTACCACGTACTTCAAAAATTATGCTACGGGAACGAAAATTCGGAAAATACAGCAATTTGCATCTTCAACTTAATCTTCATTTCCAACTCAGGTAAATTGTACTTAACAGCGATGCCCTCCTTCATCGTACAAAGTTATAATTCTATCTCAAGTGTAAAAAAAAAGCAAACAGCATCTCATAAATCTGTATACATGGAAATAAAATTATAAAAATAGTAATAACATTTCGAGTGATTTCCTCAGTCTTGCTCTCTAAATTTTGAATCTAAAACCACCCATACCGGTACATTTATTTCTCAAAAGTGTCTCCTTTTTAATTTTGACTAAAATCCGATTTCAAAATCAACAACCATATTTAAATATACTGTATTGTGTTTTCCTTCGATGATTTTATACGAGACTGACCTTCTCCCCTTCCAATTTTACTCGCGTTTGGATGCATCTTAATTGACAGAAGCGGCGCAAAAACCCAACTCAAAAGTTGTCTGCACCTTAATGTAATCAAAAATTCTGCGCGATAGTAATGTCCAAGAGTCAAACAAAAATGACCAATATTTGAACGTGCGCGTGCAGAATATTAACGCGTCATACCCAGGCGGAATTAATACAATATACTGACCAAACGTTGTCCATCAACACTCCAATTCGTCCCTCGGTTCCTTCCTTTTCCCATCTTTTTTTCTCCCTTATCCCTTCTTCTTCTTCCTGCTTGCTTAGCACGTACAACAGCAAATTCAATCATTCGTCTCTAAACAAACCCTAGCTGCATTCTAGGCACATACTCAAAGCCTTGTATAACTTAGGCGCATCTAGTAATGTTAGGAAAAAATAAGGGGACAAAAACCCAGCAAACAAAAAAAAAAAAAAAAAGAAGAGAATCTCGCATCAATACGAGCTAAATCTTACAAGTTATGTCTGATCACTGTTTCGTTAAGATGAGACCGGAGAAACAAACACTTTTTGCGATAGGCTAAGAGCGGAAACAACATAAATAACGTGATTAAATAATAAACCAGCAAAACGAAAGCACGTGTACGGCAAAAATCAATATACTTACGCATTTGCATACTTAATTTAAACCCAACCAAAAAAATATATATATATATTTTTTAATAGATAGGATGGAGGAAAAAAAAATAAGTATTCATCAATGCTTGCGCAATATCTAATAAATTCCCAAAAATTTTCAGGCATTAAATTTTGTAATAATATCAATCAAGCGTGTAATCTTCTTACGGTAAGGGGAAAAAATTCGGCATGTACTTAGCGTACTACTACTACAAAAATCTAAGTTACCTTTAGTAGCTGGCAATAATTATTATTAGACCCCCCCTAACACCTATTCATTCCACCCCCTCTTCAAATAAGCTCATCATCATTTTTATATACTCGTGCAATTTCGAGATAAAGGTGTTTCTAACGACGTTTTTCTTCCACTTTTTGGGTTTTCTCCCTCTGCGCACCCATCACCGATGCTGTAAGAGCCTCATCACTTTTCGACGAGCTCTTCTTTCTGCTTACTGATAGCGCGCGCGCGCTAAAGTATTAAAACTTATCATAAGCACTTAAGTTATAAGACTTAAATTCTTCCCGGAATAAAAATCTCTTCGCCCCAACCCACCTCTTTCTCTACGTTAACGATACCGAACTTACATCGCAGTTTTACTTTGTATAATACTCTGATGTAACAACTCACGGAACGGTGGTCTCTAGTAACACGCGCTAACATTATGATAATCTCAAATATCACGCCGATACAATCTCACTCCTCTTAGCTAGTAGTTGCTTCTTTTTACCTACCGAGGAAGCTAAAATTAAGTTTCCATAGCGTCGACTCGACTAAGCTAATAAACATTTGTCTGTAACAAATTGCTGCTAGTAGGATGAAAGTCATGAATATCAGATGGTAGTTGAAAGTTGGACTAATACCATCAGTTATCAACACTCGAAGCGACTCGAGGCACTGTGATACAACAACCCAGTTTAAATGAAAGAGTAGATTTTTCTATATCAAGTACGATAGCTAGGCGCATGTAATCCTCTGATACGTCTAATCCTCTCAAATAAAGTGCGAGTCAAGAATCGCATTTAGTTGGAGGTACACATGCAAGGATAGTAAAACAAGAATCCATCACGTCTCCCACCGCTCAAAGTATTACCTACGTGCGTATTATATAATGTACTATGCGTCTTCGGATGGCAAAAGTTTACCCTGCGAGGATAATTATCTACGCTGAACAATAAAGCGGTCATTCAAAATAAACAATTCAACAAAAGATTATCGTCAGTGCTGAGATAATTATTCAATTAACAAAAGCAAAAAAAAGATGTTATAATTATTTGCCTAAGCTTACTACATGACATCGTAGCCTATTATAAAAGTTACTTACACGTGCCGGGATATGTAGTGGAGGATCACAATGACATTTAACCGATTACGAGGAGTTCACTTTATATGGTAAATTGCCATACGCGAATTCACGATTATCTAGATCAATCAAAATACATTATCAATACTAGGCATAATTATGTAACTGCGCATTACGAATTTGCAATTAATGCGTTCTACTTACGATTTCACAATGAAAAGTTAAACTACGCACGCGTTAAACACACTAATTCTATTCAAAATCATGTTTAATGTTAGAATAATATGGTAAAAAATTATTATTATCTAATTATTAACTTACTTTTTCGATGAGTTTCCACACGAACAAAAGCGCGCCATGACACAACAAGTTTAAACGTATGGGCAGTCAAATCGACAAAATAATAGTTGGCTCGCATTATTGGTTATGGTACTGACGTTGAAATTTTGTAGAGTAGTAATTACATACACACCGATTACCAGATTTATCTACGTCATAGTCCACGTGAACAAGTTATAAAATGATAATATCAATAATTTTATAGAGATTTTTCTATAAAGGGCATTATTTTTCTCAAATCACAGAAGTTTATCAAAACTAAAGATGGTTAAAAACTATAATTATAATCACAGACCACAAATAGTAGTTTACACAAAACTTTTAAAGCAAAACTTTATGATAAAAACTGCACTATAGTCTATGGGCCACGGTGCGACTGGTTTTTATTTTATTCAATTTACAGGATTCCAAGTATTTATAATTTGTAAATAAATTATTATTGTAAGTTATAGAAAATTGATAACGCATAATTATTAGATTTATTTTTTTATTTGACGTATTTTTAGTTGCCCACATGTGCGCAGTAAAACAGTGCTTATTTTGTATTGAAAAAATACGGTCATAATTTCATCGAAATCGTTTAAAATAGATAAAATTTAGAAAATTGTGAGTTAAAAATCAAGTACAGTACTCGTTAAAAATACCTATTACCTACGACAAGTATACTGAATTTAATGAGGAGGGTTTTGAGAATATAAATAACGAAACCCTTTTTTATATACAGAACATTATAATATTTTTTGTTCATTTTTTAAATTAACAAATAAGTTTTTGTTTATTATATTACTGTATATTGATAGGACATGTACGAAGTAAAATGAAAATCTTCAAATTGATAAAAATGCTATTGTATTTCTATATGAATGCATGTAGAATGTTTTAAGAGTACAATTTATTGTGTAGTACATGTAATAGAAACGAGAATTGCATCGACGCTTTAATCGAAAGCGTTCGGATTAACTTAAGCACAGTACCCAGTAATGGAACCAAACCCGTTCAATGATATTGGTTGATGTTGTGATCCAGAACTATGTACACATTACATAATATATGCAAGGAAAAATTTTAATTTTCGGAGATCGATGCACTTCTTCGTCAGATGTTTCTTAAATTAGTCAAATCACCAAACGACGCATTTGTTTACGGGATTCATGGGACTTCCGATCGGACACTTGAAATCGACCGAAAATTCGGGTGAATTCGATACTACGCCATTCACTCTGAAAACAACCAAAATGTATCACATTTATATTGTTGAAATGAAGATGAAAGTAGAAATTGTTTACTATATATACCTAAATTTTTGAGGACTATGAACACCAGTTAATAATCGCAATCGACTAGCTTCTGGGCGATTTTTACTACACCACACCTATTAAACCTTATTAATTAAAAAAACAAGATATAAAAGTCATGTACAGATATTACATTTGCAAAGCTCATCCAAAATGTTTGTCTCGCCGTTAAATTTATTCCGGGTAGAGGTGGTTCCTCACCATTTTCCACCGTCCATTTGCGATATGCCTTTGGAAAACATGTTAAAGGTATTCAATACGATGTAATATATTCAAAAAGTGGTTATAAATATTATAAAATTTTGTTAAAATACTTGGTAAGCTTCTTTAACTCCTCCATTATCTGCAATATTTTCACCCTGAGTATTTATTCCGTTCACCTATCAAAAATTAGTTTCAAACTATAGCAATTTTCTAAAAGATGCATCATGGAGTACAGTATTAATAAGCTTACCGTCATGTTTACTTCTTCCAAAACATAACTATTATACTGATCAATAATACATTTGGTTTTGTTCTGGAATTTTAAATCTGTTTCTGGTTCCCACCACCCTTTTAAATTTCCAATTTCGTCAAACTGCCGACCTAAATTAAAGCCGAACGATCAATTTTAAATTTTTTATGCAAAATGTACAACGTTATACCTTGATCATCAAACCCATGCGTTACTTCATGGCCAATAACAAATCCGATAGCCCCATAATTAATGTACTGCGGGCGATCGCTGCCAAAAAATACTCCTTGAAGTATTCCAGCTGGAAACACTAATTTATACAAATTAGCAATACAATTTCATTAAAAAAAAAATAAAAGTATATAAAATTAAAATAATCTACACACTTATTAAATTTTGTGAAGGCGAATAGTAGGCATTTACAATGGCTACAGCGCCTATATCACGCCAGCTATAAATTTAAAATTTTATATTTTTTTTAATATTTAAAATAAATTTTAATTACATAGCAATGAATTTGAGATATTACTCAGTTCTTTTGTGACTTTCACGTAGTTTTCCATATCTATAATCGGTCCATTCCTTCTTGATCAGCAAAGTAGATTCAAAAAAGTTTGTCTCAGAAACAGTTATCTAAAATTAGTATATAAGTATTTTAAAAAAAAATTCTAAATAAAAAAAAATCCTTAGTAAATAACGAAGTAATACATTGCGATAATAATCGTCCAAAATAGTGTCATTGAGTAGCTCTAAAGGATATCCAATCATTTCATGCATAGCTTCTGCCTAATTAATATAATTTAAAAAATGTTATAACTTATCGACATTTTATCCTCCATCTATGATTCACCTTTTCAGCTGCTCTATTTAAAGTAATTGAGTCCATCCAATCGATGTTCTTCATAATAGCCTTAAAAACCGACCTTATATCGTGCACTAAAGTCAAAGCCTGCATAAAATATTAATCAGGATTAATAAAAAATTATATATTAAAACAATTTTACCATGTCCCTCGCATTTTTGTCCAGATAACGTCGAACGTACATTGCGGCAATTGCATTTCCAAAGCTTGATCTTGCAGATGTTAAGCACAATCGCCAGCGTGGATCATCCACCGCCTGACCAGTAATAGCAGCTATATATGTGAGCCAACTAGCTCTGAAGCGATCATCTAGCATTCCAAGCACCGATAATGACACTCTCCACATTAAATAATTAGCAATTGTCCTACGTTTTCAAATGTTGCAATAAAAACAATTTGAGACAAAATAATTAAATGATAAAACTTTAAACCTTTTAGGCGTATTTTGCAACAAAATGGTGAGATTTCCTAAATAAGTTGGCGAAACAACGATGATAATCTCGTTTTCGTCAACTTTTTCAATTAATAAACGGTTGGCAAAATTTACCCAATTCACCTAAAACAAAATTTTAATAACGGCAAATGAATTTAGATGTCAAAAATAATTAAAACTTACTACAGGTGCCATTTCATTTAATTGGCGCAATGTTCTCTTATTGTACAATAAAGTATAGTTTCGTTTTTCCTCTCTTGGTAAAGTAAACTATCAATAAATTTATACCTAATCAGTGAAAAAGTAAAATAACGCAAAGACAATTAGTTACATTAGCTAGTTGCGTTTCAAAATGAAGCGCTTCCATCATATCAAGTTCAGCAAATGTTTGATTTGCACCAAGGAGCACAGCAGTTTCCACCATAAAATTAAAGTATTTCTGAACAGTAGAATCGTTAAAACCTTTGAGTAAATAATTCCGACCAGGCATTCCGAATGATGGCTCGTCTACCTAAACGCATTAAATTATTAACAAATAATCTTTAATAAAGAAAATTCAAACAAAATACCTCAATTGTGAAAGTACTGCTATTTAGCGAATCAATGGAAACTGAAAAATCTATTAATAAATTATGTATAACTCCTAGATTTCTCAGTTTGTATGTGGTCTCTGTCCATTCAAACGTTTTCCCAGCTTCCGTCGACCACGATGGACCAACAACAGCTGGCCATCCACCAAGTTTTTTCAAAAGATCTTTCAATGGTTTAGCTTTGAGAGTATTTATTTCGCCTACAAAAATATATACCGTAAACATTTTAGTAATTTCCAAAAAAAAAAAAATTGAAATATGTTTCTCACTTTTATTCATGCAGGATTTGTAAAAATCCCGAACTTTTTTGAAAACCTTATTTTCGCTGCCATCAGGTGGACTTTCTAAAACAGCTAAAGAATAAAAATAAATAATTAAAAACTGATAAAAACATAATTATTATTCTCGCACACACTTTTTAATCGATTGTTTAAATGATCTTCAGCCGCTTGAAATGACGTTTTCGACGATTCGTGATCAGGAATAACGGTATTCGCTTCATATTGCCCGCAAGCAAAGTTGTAAAAATCTTCGCAAGGATTGGCACTTAAATTGGCGTTATTTAAAAATTCAGCAGCTATAAAACAAAAAATGTCCAAAGAAATACATGTAATTTCAATCTACTGTGAATTAATTAAGTTAATAAGAAAAAGGTTTTGCTAACTCAAAACATTCAAGCTATAAAATAAATCGATATTTTCAATTTACCAACGGAAATGCAACCAGATGTGAGGCACACAGTCGAATTATTTTCTGAATTGTTTTGCAAATGTATTAATTTTTAATATTGATTCAAAACGTATTATGTAATATTCGGTACCTCGATCAGAAGAAGGAAGTGTAGAGATTAAAACTATGACGACAGCTACGCAAAGTAATAAAGAGACGAATGATAGAATAAAAAGACATTTCTCTAGTCTACTTCTTTGATTCCACCAAGAATCCGTCCTAAAAAAAAATATACAAATAGTTATTCTTTTAAAAACATATTAATAGAATAAAAATAAAATTTATAGCATTACTTTTCATTACAGAAGTTAATACATTTAAAAACTTTTAACACAATGGTGTTTACCGCAGTAAAAGAATTCGTGAAAAAGTAAATTTATTCAAGTCATAATAACGAACAAAAATTGATCATAGGAAGATAGGAAGAAAATTAATTTTTAAAGAATATGCATAATTGGTAAGCAGGTTGTTAAATAATTTAAAAGCTTTGGAGTTTTGAACTTTAGGTTTTGCATTAATGTTACAAAAAAATATGTAACAAACAAATTTTTTACAGATAAATGTTTCGTTTGTTTTTTTTTTGCATCTGAAATTTCAGTTTATGCAAATAACATAATTGTGTTCCCGAGAAACGAAATTTAATTAAAAAAAAAAATAATCCAATTGAGCGATTTCAACTGCAATATATTTTCGGAACCGAAAAGTAATTCAAAATTAAGTTACTTACTTAAAAACTGAATTAATTATTATTTGACAGCCCAGTTAATAAAGATTTTATGATAAACCTTAATTAGAATTAATATTGATACCAACCAAACTTTGAGAGAACGATCCATCATTAATGATCAAAACTTTGAATGAAAATGATATAAATAAACCGAAACAATGGAGTTTAATAAAAAAGCGTCTGTTTCCGAAATAAAATTTATTTTATAATTTAGTTGTGCGTGCTCTCTACACATTGATCATCACCGAAAAAAATATAATATATTTACGTAATGTGTGACGTACGTGTATTTTTAAATAAAGAATAGAAAAACGCATTGTTATAATCTACACATTCTACAGTATGATATGGCTAGGCCTTGTATAATTTCTTTTGATCTTTTGATAAAAATAATGTTCCGCATAATTGCATTTCACTTTGGTTTTTAAAGCTTAGCAAAAACATGTTTTTCATTGCATCATTAATGACAGAGGAGGGAAAAAAATCATTTCCAAGGCATTTTATTCACATACGGCATAAAGATTTAATAAAAAAATAAAAACAACCCTAACATTAATACCAGTACCTCGATTAGGACGATTAATGCGTGCTGGGAAAGTAGAATAGGCTTAATAATAATAATAAAACAACAGTATTCATCCCATAATAAAAACAATGATTCCAACAATTTCCAATAGCTAGTTTCCAATAGGCATTTTGAAAAGAGCGCATATTATTGTATTTTAAATTCATATTTCATTTACCAATATAGTATGAATTATTACTGTATTTCCAATCACTGTCTGCCTTACTTTTATGTTGTGGCATAATATAAAAATTATGTTTCGTATTTTCAGTTTATGAAATAAGACAAAAATTATAATCATAGTACCGAGTACTATATTGCATATTTGTTTGGTTTTCGTATTATGAGTCGTTTGGACTCCTTGGAAACCTCAATTATCCGAGTTAATGCCTCACACATTTGCCTCAATTTTTTATACAAAATTATTTATTATAGAGTTAATAAATACGCACTCTACTGCTTAAATACGTAACAGGATAAATGCTTTTTAAGGGTTTTTCATTCAAATCATGCAAAAAAAAAAAAAAAGTGAAAGCAAAAAAAAAAAAAAAATCAAAAGCAAACTTGGTAGTTACAGGTAAAAATCAAAAGCATCATAATTATTGTACTGTATCGCATCTACCAAACAATCACTAATTGAGGGTTTGTTTCATGTTTAATTTATTTTCAAATACGTATAAAAACTATCAGTTAAATAACCATTAGCAAAAAAAAAAAAAAAATCAACCAACACGAAAGCTTTTAAAAACTTATGACTTAACTTAATAATGCGCTTAAAAATAAGTGATGCCGCCGCGCTGCATCTTACTGTAGATGTCTTGGGAACCCAATCTTGACTAGAATGTTATAAAATTTAAAATAGACATTGCTTAAAAAGTATAAAAATGTTGACTTCACTGGCTTATTGAATATTCGCGTCAGGTAAGAAAGTGAATCAAATATTTAGCAAGTAGCTGTCGAATTTTCCACCTACTTCATTATTAATAAAATAGTATTTATGTTCCATAAAAGGAAAAGATGCTGTTGTTATGATATTCTAATCTAATTATTAAGGAACGAGCTTTTTCAATTTCGGAGCTCATTCCTTAATATTTTAAAGTACTATACAGTATCTCATTAAAAATATATAGCAGAGCACATGAAATGCAGTAGTTTTTAAACTTACAGCAGCAAACGCAAAGTATTCTACATTTAAAAAAAAAAATGTTCGTATATCTTGAAATTAAAGTCAATCCTCTGCAGATTAAAGTATGACACCGAAGAATGTATGGACGCAACTTAGTTTTATAAAATTAATATACCGGTACTATAACAACAACTTTTATATTGTTTGATGCTTTTATATTAAACATTTTATTACGCTTCTATTAAATGTATTTAACAGTAGTTTCAAACTGTCAGCATTTATAGTAAATAAACATGTAGTGTAAGGTTTATATTATAAAATTTAAAATAATCTAGCATCTGGATTTCTCATTCAACCGGCTTAATTAAAACCCAATTAATTAACTATAAAAAAAAATTTCTTCAAATACCGGTAATTATATTATGATGATCATAAATACTGTACTAATTTTACTGTGTCACCGAGAATATAATAATAAAAAACAATCAGCGCACAAACACCAAAAACCGTAAGAAAAATACAGTAAACATACCGTAATTTTATTTTTTTAAATAAACTCAAGTATGTTAACCTAAATAAATGTGTACTGAGATACTTACTTTGAACATCTCTTTGACCTCCCTGACCTAGTGCACGTGGCTGCAACATCACTACTACAATTACTGCTACTGGTGGTGGTAGGGTTTGCTATTGTGTTCGTCATTCGCACTGAATTACTTCGATTGTCATTTGCACTCATTTTCAACGTCTGTCGAGATTAATCGAAATTTGGTGCAACAAGACCACAATCGCACGATTCCGTTTGCAATCCGATCAATCGCGAGTTTTTTTTTTTAAAAAAAAAATTAAAAAAAAAAAAAAAAACCCGTCAAACTTCCAAAATTTTAAAAATAAAAGAAAAAGATAATTGTCAATTCTTTAGTAATTCACCCCGGTCGAGTAGCAAGAATAAAATTTCCGAGAATTTTTGTCAAGCACCAGTTTTCACAGTAATTACTGTCTTTATCGTATATTTTCTTTCTTCCCTCTTTTTTTTCTGTCGTCAATGAGTGCGCGCGAAAAAATGAGTGAACTAACCGCATTTCCTGAAAGGTCTCTCGTAAAATTCAAATGAGATTGTGAAACCTGACGGTTCTCCATCCTACTTTTTTTTTTCTTCTTCTTCTTCCCCACCGAAGACCTATATACAATATTGAAAGGTGAGAAGAAGAATCATCGATTAGCTTTGGTCTCGTTGAAGGAGTAAAGGAAAAAAAAAAAGAAGGAAATCGAGGTATAAAGCCTGTTAAGGTCCAAGAAGCTTAACTTTTTTTTCTTTTTCTTATTTCATTTCTTCGTTCGCATCATACCGGTACACACACACATCGCACTGTACTTCAAATTTAATTTAAAAAAAAAACTCCCTTTCAAGGTTGTCTTTTTCTCTGGTCCATCACTGTATAAGCACAAACTTCCACCGTAACGTCGTAAAATCATTTAAACTCCCGACTTTCACTGTAAAAAAAATAAATAAATAAAATACAGAGAAGAAGAAAAAAAAGCCAACCATGATGCTTAAAAAAAACCTTAACTTGGAAAGCGCTCAAAATAAATGCACAAAAATGATACCGAACGGTGTTTGCGTGTTTGGATTCGTTATACTAATTATCTAAACAAACAAGCGAATCGATTCCAAACCCAAACCAAGAAAAAAAAAAAAAAAAAAAAAATAGAAAAATTTGTTTTGCAAAAAGGCAAACGTCAACGAACGTCAAACTCTTATTATTTCATCGTCTTTCTCCATCTTCATTCCAACTAAATCTAACGCGTACGAATGTGGTGTTGTTGTCGAAAATGTTTTTCCTCAAGTCGACGAAGAAAACGTCGCTTGCTCACTGTTTGGCGCGCGCACTTAATTAGAGCGAAGAGAGAAAAGAATCTCGCAATTAAAATAAAAATTGTTTGGCAACAATATTATAAGGAGAAAAATTTTCAAAGCTTCTTTTCTATTCTTTCTTTAAAGATGAGAGTAGTAGAAAATAATAATAATAAAAGAGAGAGAAAGATCTTGAGATTTGTTACACGCCTACCACTCAAATGAGAAAATGTTTTCTCCTTCCTTTATTCGCTAAATCTTTTTTCCGTGTGTCTAGTATGCCCACCCCTTTCCCTTAAAAAAAAAAAAGTCACCCACACTCTCTCTTTTATACCGCTTTTCAAATCAAACTTTCAAAGGTTTACAAAAAAATGTCTCTCTACGTTCAAATTTATTTGCATCAATTGTCGCATCTTTTCACTTTTCCTTTTTTTTTTTTGCGAGATGCAGAGCTATTATCTAATGCTGGTTCGAGTTTCACATTATGTTTCTTCATTCTGAGATATTTTCTCGCGTTACCGTTTAAATCTGTTTTAAAAAAATATAGAAGATACAGACATCCTTCTGTCTCCTAACTAGTTAGATCTTAACGCAGCCCAGCCTCCCCCAACCCTCATCTTCTTCCTTTCGAACGTCTGTTCAAAGTTTTGGCAGACAACTCCAAAACAAATTAAGAAAAATGATGGAGGTGTCGTATCTGGTGACACCAGCAGCGCCAAATAACTGTCAACCGCGGTTACTTTTGCCATTAATTAGTGATTTTCTACGCAGCTGTCACGCGCTTTGCGTTGCAATTTCTTGCTCACTTAATCGGCGCAACATTCAAGTTCGACATTTATTGTAGAAAATTTTCAAAATTGAGAAAAAACTTTAAATAGAGATTTAAAATATATATATATATATATATATATATATATAAAACATGAGTGAACATTACTTTTTCTTAGAGGATACCAACAGCAGTCACCAGAAAAAGCATTTGTGGGAGCCTGTAAAAAAAAACCTGTTAAAATCTTATAAATAAAATATTTAAAGAAATAAAAAAAAATGTAGCGCATTAAAGCTAATTAAACCACGAAATAAAAATTCAAAATAAATAAATATTTAAGTGCTTTCAGTCTCAAATTTTTTTCACTTTAAAATAATAGAATTTTCTAACTTAAGAATTGATTACTTCCCGTTACCGTATGACCATTTAAACCGCATTCCCCCTCCCCCCCTCCCCTTTCCAAAATAAAATAAAAGCACAGTTATTTTCTTCTTTAAACAGAAAAACAAATTAAAACTTGAAATTAGAAAACAAGTACGAAAATACAGTACCGGTATTTAGTTTTCACAAAATTATAAATTTTAACATGAAATAAAACTTTGGATTATTAAATAAGAGACAAAACACTGTAACTAGAAAATATTTTCAATTATAAAATTCAAGTTGTGCTTCAAGATAACAGCTTATTATTAAGAAAATCCTAGTTAATTATAATGCGCCGAGTAAGACAATGTCACAGATGTGCAGTTCTCATGGCATTTAATTTGATCGCATAAAGATGATAAAATTAACCCAAAATAAGAAAGAAAAAAAAAAAAGAAAGCCGAGCCATGCTTTTTTTTTCTATATGCATACCGTATATTAAGCGCGCCATCCTGTGATGCGCGGAACCCCGCACAAAATTGATCCATGAAATTTTTTTACGAGTACATAAGAATACTTGCATATACGCTTAATTAACTTCCTCCTATCCGGAAAATACATTCCAGATTATTTCCTTCCTCGCCAAACTCCCTCCTTCCATCGCGTTTTCTTTCATTTCATCTTCAAAAGAAGAAGGAAAAAAAAAAAGAAAAAAAAAAAAAAGACTGCCGGTGAGATGAAAATAAAGATGCATAGGAGAACTTTGCTTCTCACTCTTAAGCTCCTCCCTCCTTTTTGAATATTTAATGAACACCCTCAAACCTATTCAAATCACGGTACGGCACTCTTTTTTATATTATCTCTCCCCCCCTCCTCTCCCCCCCCCCAACAACCTTCCCCGAAGCATTCGCTTTATCCCTACTCTCCAATTTTCCATCTTCATTCAGCCTCGTATAATTTAAATTGAAAAAAAAAAAAAAAATTCAATTTCAAATAAGGAAGAAGAGATCTAGTTGCAGAATGAATCATACCTGCTTTTCAAAGTGAAAGTAAAATAATAACTAAATATCACATTCCGAATTTCCGCTTTTAATTTTAAAAGCTTTAATATACCAAAAAAAAAAAAAACGCTTCAAAAACAAATCAACAAATCAAAATTACTGTCGCATTTCTATGTTAGTGTATTATCGAATTACATGTACTCGTGCATGTACTAATATTTTTTTAAAAAAAATTTCATTTGAAAAAAAAAAAAAAAAAAAAAATCTACAGTACCGGTACCGGTATAAAGTTTCCAAACAAAAATAAATTATATTTTTGCAGAATCTCTTCATAAATAAATCAGGTTCAAAATAAGAAGTGAACTTGCATAATGATTTTGTTTTCGCGAAGTTAATAAATTTCAATGAAACATTTCTCATTTTTTAGACAATTTTTTTTAAAAGCAAATCCTACGCATATGCATATTGTATGTAGGAAATTTTATCGCACTTTTTACCCTTTTTTATGCCTTCCCACTACATTATTATTTATTAAAGACGGTACTTCAACATGTTCAAGTAAAAAAAAAATGTAACTAAATCAAGTAATATACTGTGCTACACGAGTGCAGTATAAGACTATAAAAATAACAATAAATAACCTTGCGTAATATTATAATTAAATTAAAATAATTATTTCAATCAAACATTAATTTCTTAGTTACATCAATGTCTACAGACAAACCAATCGCAAAACCTTCAGGGTGAAAAAGAAAAAAATGATAACCGAAAATATTGCGAATATATTCCCGTTTTTGCAAAAACCTTTGAAAGCAAATTTTAAAAAAAATAATTATGTTTTTTAAATAAAATAAAATGATTATTAATACTGTATACATTTTTAAAATATAGTTTTTTAAAGGATTAATAAAATATTATAATTCCTACCATAATATTACTGTATCTCTAAATTATGTTTTTCAAAATAATATTGATTTATTTTATTTTTCCAATATTGTTTGCAGCTTCTAAAAACTGTTTTTACAAATAAAAAAAATTCCAAAAAAATACGAGAGCCAAAGTTCACCAAAACACAGTGTGCACGTACAATGCATTATGCATAAATTATTATTGTATCGCTGTTTAAGTTTATTTGCTTTTTTTAATACCATGCACACCCTGGGCTAAACTAGAAAACCTTCTAACTCACAAAATCTAAATTTTATAACAAAGCCAAAAGAAAAAAAACTGATTATTTTCTTTACACGAAGCTGGAAAGTTTGCTTTTGGTGGCTATTAATTTCCTATGAGTAATATGAAGTTACAAATTTTTCCATTCAAATTGCAGAATCTCACACCAAAACGTATATTATACCTCAATTACGGCAAAAAATGAATTCGGCGATTTTTTAGTTTCGCAAACGATTATGCTTTCACGGAAATAGTGCTTTAAGCAAAATTTGAATGGATCCCAAGTGGATTTCAAACATTTTATCAAAATCAATTATTGTAAACTCTTTATTAAGTTAATTAAATGTTGTAATCAATTAGAATATATTTTGCCTATTGTATAGAATAGCTGAAAATGTTAAAATTGTCTTTAGAAGCAGCAGTATTTTTATAGTGACAGTCATTACTGTATTTCACTAAAATAAAATGCAAAAACCATTTTACATCAATTTCAAAACATCTAAAGAACTGCATCAATTTCAAAACATCTAAAGAACTTATTTAAGCAAAATATTCCACCCAATTATACTTGTAACGAATTTAAAAATGCTTAAAAGTATAATCGAATTTATGGACGACGGTCCATACAATACAGTAATTTATCAAAACCTGAATAAGAAATACGAAAATTATCAAAAGCTATACTTTGAAATTATTTATTGATCCAGATTTATACAGGTGCATGGAATACTATTAAATTTCAAAAGACGAATGCATGTAAACTATTCTTTCAAAAGTAATCCGCTTTCGACAGATTTTCGTTTCTCATCGCCGCACAACTCTCCGACCAAAGTAACCGCAAATTCAAAAGCGGTACCAGGACCGCGACTGGTGATCAACTGTCCATCTCGAACCACATTCGATTCGCTATACACGTAGCGACCTAACAAAACCAAATCAAAAATGACAAACTCCATCAAAATAAAAACGACATATTGCGTACCTTCTTCGATCATTTGCTCTTTGACTGACGGATAGCTAGTTACGGTTTTACCCAAACCAATTCCGTGAGCTTTTAGAGCGGTCGGAGCTACAGATAAAACCGTTCAAATACCCCGTGTAGAAAATACAATTTTTTTTAACATAACATCTGCACCTACCGGCACAAATAGCAGCGATCAATCGACCTGCATTTTCCTGCGCTCGAAGCAATTCCCCAACTTGAGGATTCTGAACAAATCATGAACAATTTATGTGAAACATTAACTAATACTATCCTTGTATCAATTTTTAAACTAAACCAGCCGAAGGAATAACCTTTCAATATTTTTACCCTAAAACAACGTGACATCTTAACTTTTATTTCACCCTAATACTCGAGTGAATTAAAAACACACAAAAAGAAAATAATAAAACATTGTGTTCGTTTACCTCAGCTAAATGTTTAGCGCCTCCGAGACCCCCTGGCAAAATCACAACGTCATAGTTTTCTTTGGCACAATCAACCAGAGCTGCGTCAGGGACGATTGTCACTTTTCTGCTACATGTCACAGCGCCTGACCCAGCCACACCGGCTACAGTTACTTCCACCTACAAAACATAATTATAACATTAGATACAAAACTAATATGCGTTTCATTATTTAACAAATGTCATTCACGAAATGACATCAAATAACGACATAAATAGACGATTTGAATAATAATTTTACCCCGGCTCTTCTCAACACGTCAACGGGGATCACAGTCTCCATTTCTTCCGCACCTTCGGCTAATAAAACGATCGCTCGTTTAACAGACATGTTTCGTATCGACGAATTTGCCGTACAAATTTTAAGCAAATGATAATTTGTCAGCAAATGCGAAAATCGAACGATTGATTTCGATGGCAGAAATTTCCACATGCGAAACACCTTGACAATAACAACACGACCTTGACTCAGGTGAAGCAAGGGCGAGAATCAGTTTCTGGCTCCATCTGGCTGAGTCTGCCACCAACAGCTATTTTATAGGCGGTTATTTCGAATCTAACTTGAAGTATCGGTCAAAACGCAAAAGCGGTTGACAAACAGTACAATTAAAATAAATGCTTATATTTATATACGGTACATGTAGTAAATACAAAATAATTATTCTAACAATGATCAATTTTTTTAAAAAAATTTCTTACAGTTTTCATACAAAAAATTGCTCTTTGGAAGTATAAAACAATGTTTGGAATGATTACTTTTGCCTTTTTTTCGAGCCTTAAAAACTTTTAAATTAATTATAGTTGAGCTGTTTGAAATTGCCTCGCCATTTGAATTTTGCTGTGCGTGCAACAGTCTTGAAGAAACATATTGGCTAGATTGGAAAGTCGAGTGTTTTGCGACTGAGAAAACCTTAACATGCATTCGACTACAGGAATTGACGTAATTTCTAGAATATAAAATAATTCAATATAGGTATATGTTAATCTTAGACTCGTCATTAACTAAAACCATAATATAGTCAGTGGCGTGGGGTAGATTTTTTCAATATGATGCAAGTCTTCAAAATAGCGCCCCTTTCCTTCAATTTAGGGAATAATTGAGCGCCGAGCTTGCGAGGCGCGAAAATTTTTTGGAAAAATTGACAAATTTAGCCTCTTTTTTGTATAAAATAATTAGATTTTTACAATATTTGGCTCAGTTTTGGCGCCCCAAGAACTGGCGCCTGATGCGGCCGCATCACTGCATCACCCCACGCCACGGCACTGAATATAGTTATTACCATCTACTGTTTGCGGATCTACCATATAAATCAACGTCGTCACAGCTGATAAAACTGTTTCCTCGCGTAAACTATTCATAAATATAAATTGGTATAATAAAATATATTAATTCAATCGTGCGCACTATGTGCACCAATCAAATCAATATTATAAACAAACACCTGGAGAGACATTTGATGATAAGAGGCAATCCATTTCTCCTCACAATACCGTTTCTAGCGTCAGGATCTTAAAAAATGAAAATTCGTCATCAAAAGCTTATTTGATAAAGTAATAATAAGTGTGTGAGGATCGAATAAAAAAAAATATACTCGTATTATACGGTTATACGAACTTATACCTAATGCAAAATTACATAGACCTCCAATAGCAAATTCGATACACGTCTCATCATCGCTCGTCAGCTCATCTACTTGCAATCAAAATCATAGCTAAACTTAATAATCAAAAATGAAAGAAAAAAAAAAAATACTTGCCTAAAAATAAATCAATAACGTTCAAACGCCGTAAAAAGTCATAATTGAAAGGATCAAAAGCGAAATTCGAAAGATTTGCCAGAACTTGTTTTTTGGCTTCTACGAGAAAAAAAATTAATTATTTTTTTACTCTATGCTTAAAATATCAAAGTACCGTTTGAATTGGTATCTTGAAATTCGGTTACGAGATTCTGCAAATAATTAAATCTATCCGATCCTTTTTTATGAGCCATTCTCATTTCACTTTACTTTACAATCTCATCTGCCAGTAAACACATTTTTCAAACGCACAGCTGAGCTGATTGAAGAAATAAACAGCAGAGGACGCTGCTCGTTACCCCCGCGATATTTAAACTTCATAACTTTATAATAATTATTATACCGTAATCATCGCGTATGTTTCAATTATTTTCCGAACATTTAATTTTACTAATAATTCAACTCTACAAGATTAGCGGAATACACTTCAATCTAAAAACAATTCATTTCGCTCTGAATTGCATTTTTCCAATAAATAAGTATAAATTTGAAAGTTAATTTCAAAAATTTAAACATACATGTACTGTATATATAAAATACATTGTGTGGCATTAAAGGACTGAGAATGTTTAAAAACTTGTATTCTTTATAAAAGTTTAAAATCAATGCTAGCACCTGCAAGGCAGATGCCTAGGGAAGATCCTCACCAAAAGAGATTCCTCTTCTACATTATTTTTAAAAACAGAGCTGTAAGCCTGCATTAATCCCTAATGGAATGGAACCATGTATATCCGTCACCACTTTCTCAAAGTTATTTAAAGTGAAAAAATTTCAAGTTTTTTTAAAAGGCAAATGGGCTTTTAAAACAGGCCCTTTGCTACTTTCCGCACCTTAGTATCAGTGCTTTTTTTTTTTTGTTTTTTTTTTTTTTAATTGAAAACAGATTTGAAAGACCATCAACGTTCAAAAGCACGCCACGTAATTTATTTAAAAAGAAAAAAAAAAAAAAACAAACAACAACACAATGCAACTGCCTTAACGAAATTAAATTCATAAAAAATAAACTGCAATGCTGAACCGCTTTATTGTCCAGACGACATAAATTCATACTTTTTGCTATTTTTTTTTTTTATAAGGTTTTTTTTACCGTAATCGAAAAACCAAACAATAACCTCAATATCATTGAAAATCAAATTAATTAATGTGATCTTGTAACGTATTGTATACTGTTCACCTGAATTTAAAATATTGCAATTATACTAATAAAATTCCGGCATTCTCCGGGGGAACCGATTGGTTTTGCGTCGGGAGGATTATGCAAGTTAATAGCATAAGAAATTTTAAACTATTTTTAATTGTAAATAAGCTGTGGTGACAAAGTCGAAAGTGATTGTATAAAGGGGTTTTTGCTCCATTAGGAGTGCCAAATTTTAAAATAAATAAATAATTAAGTACAGTACCGTATAAGAATAATTGTAATTCTATTTCATACATTAATTTTGTTATTTGTCAGTGTAATCTTCAGAAAAAGTTTCTTTCAATTATCCGATGATCAATAAAAATTTACCGGTAAGTATAAATATTACTATCAAATGGAGCATTTTATCCGATCCACATTGGTTATTGACTATAAATCGATAAGTTTGTGCACATTTTTGTTCATTAGAACGAATGCTTATTAGAGAAAATAGGTGACAAAAAAAATAAAAGGAAAACAAAAATTATACGGTTTTCATCATACAAGAGATAAAGAAAAATTTTAAATGATTTTTTCTTAATATAAAAAAGAGTTAATAAAGAATTAAAAAATGTATAACAACGTCCACGGCAGGGATCGAACCTGCAATCTCCTGATTCGAAGTCAGACGCCTTATCCATTAGGCCACGCGGACAACTTAGTAAAAAAACATAATTTGGAGATATTAAAGTATTATTAAATACGTTTAAATTAATTTTTAACCGGTAGCTAAAAAATGTGATAATCATAATAACATTTTTTAAAAAAAATAAATAATTTCGTGCATGCGCAAATCTGATAACTTTATGATTTTATATTATATTTAAAAATTCTTTGGCCAATTGGAAATTAATACTGTCGTTGAGCATTATGGTTAATACATTCCCCCCTCCCACTAAGAAACAGTTTCCTGGCTCAAAAACGTGAGATCAATAAAAATACAAGTGCGATAAGATTACAAAGCAAAAAAAATAAATAAATAAAAAATAATAATCAATTGAATACCAATAATCGATGACTAACATGTGTTGTTTATCAAACATCCACGGTAAATCCATTTCCCCCTGTATGGTTTCAACTTATTAAAATAAACTAAAAAACGAAACAAAAACAGCAAATACAAAATTCATCAATTTCCCAATAAATTCGCCTTAATGTGTGATAACTTTTTCATCCAAGATAATTAGGTTCTTCATCTCCTTCATAAGAGGTGAAACGTAATCTATAGTAGCCTATAGATTGAATCCTACGCATTTGACACCAAAAGAGAATCTCCAGGGATTTCACACAAATATTGTAAATCATATCGCTACATCATTTTATTACCGTCATTAGATTCTCGTAAAAGTCACACGCAGAAATATATAAAAGTTTGAAATCGCTTCAATCATGTAATATTGCTCTCAAGTTTGAAACTTTAGCGCAACAATATGATACTCGCGTTAAATAGACAAACGAACTAAAAATAAAATCATTTGGCATTTTTATTTGCGAGTTTAAATTTTGACGTTTCTATGAAAAAACTTTATGAAATTTTTAATCAAGAAAGAGAAAAGTATAATTATTTTGACTTAAACCGAAATGATCTGACATTCAAATTTTACACGCTTATAAAACATTCTCAATAAAAGATGCATTGCGCATCCATCTGTCCTGAGAATGAAATGTTTATAGCTGGAAACTTATTGTTGAATTCGAAGTTGTAAGTCAAGCGAAAAAAATGCAGTAAATGTAAAAATTCGAGATTGCAAAAGTAATATTAATTTGCACTTTTAACAGGAATTGATAGCCTACGGAAACAGCGGGATACTTAACAAACGACTGGTTTACCACATACCCTACAGCGTTATAAAGAGCTCCTTAAGCTTTTTACTTATTAAAAACCTAAGCTTCCATTTTAATCAACGGCTTTTAAATTGATGAATAGAACATAAATAAAAAAAATATTAAAAGTTGAAACGGTAGGCTACTACAACGTCATATTAATAACCCCTTCAATCTATGGGAACACTTGTTCCTATTAGAACATTAAAGTTGAGCAGCGCTGAGCCTGGCAAGTGGTTGAATGAATGATTCAAACTACTCTTGGGTAGATAAACACAATCATACTCGTACATGGGAGATGTGATTCTGGCCTCTTTAGGACTTCTGCCCTCCCGCACCGTCCCATCCTCACCAAAGATGAGCCGCAAATTAGCGTATGTTACTTTGTTGTCAATCTCTGTTTTTGTTTTTGCCGTAAAACCATATAATATTATTTAAAAAAAAAAAATTCAAAGAAAACGTTCACCTTTATCTCTCCAAAAAATAAAACTATTGTACAGTGTACTACAAATAATAAAATTAAAAGCCATGTAACTACTGTATAACCAAAAAACTCAATCTGACAATCTTTTGACTTTTTGAGTTAGGTAATTAAGAGTTTTCTTTTTAGATAAGAATATGATCTATAAACTGGGGACAGGTTTTATGAAGCCGCGAGTTTTAGATTTTATGTTATTCACCAAAACTAGTGTCACTCATTTGATAATGGGGTATTAATATTAGACATACTGTATTCTTAAAATTTGAGATAAAAATTTGAGTTTACATCGATTCAATCCAAAATTCACAAAACTGGAGTTCAATGCTTGTGACAAAAATAGAATTGCATGGTGAAAGTTGCTGTTAAATAAACTTGCCAAATTTTATGTTTTATTTGACTACGAGTACTTTTTTTTTTTACTTTTCGGCACTGTTAGAAAAACGAAAAACGTTTTGTACATGTATACTCCTACATACCTCTCAAATTCGTAAATAACGAGATTGCATACAATACTAACAATATTATGTATATTATCATAAGTAATAATATTAAAAGAAGTTTGTTTTTATCGAATCTAAGCAAACAATTTACATCGTAATAAAAAAAAAACCATAATTAAATACTTAAAAATCGACAATTTTTTTAAATGTAAACGCAACATTTATTTACTCAAAAAATAGCATCAATGCGATGAAATGGAGCTCGCAAGCAATCATAATAGCCGCGCGTGCTTAAGGCGGATAAAAGGAACGGAGGGGAGGAGCCAAGCGGAAGTATATTTTAAATTAATGAAGTATAATAACACGTATGTATCAAATAATGTAGCGCCATAGGTACAGTAATAGCATCCATCTTCGAGATTAAAAGAAAGCATCGTTGTACGGCGGAAACCGCGAAAGAACAGCGGGTTTCCGAGATTTACGTCACCCGATTTAACAACTTACAAACGATGCAAATACCTTAATTTACAAAATCTCCAGCTACGTCATTTTTTATTCAATAATAGAACTGCTAATTAACGATTAAATGGCTTCGCTGCACTTCTACGACGGCATATGTAACATAAATCTTCGCAGATTCGTTAATAGCACGCAACGCCTGCCAATTAAAAATCTAAAAATAGAAATAGTCCAAAAATTTAATGTAAGAGTTCAAAAACTATCCTGATAATAATTATTATCGTAGTATAAAATGAAACATTATTTTTTTTTTTAAAAAAAAGTCACAAATTACGTCGATTCATAAATTCGCTAATATACTCGTAGACGTACAATCCGTAAATAGACTCGTAGTATAGTTGTATTACACACCCAGAGACAAAAAATTTATTTATGATACAAATATAGAAACCCTCAATTTTTTTTTTTTTTTTAAATAAAAAAAATTAATACATCGGCATTATTAATACCGGTAATATTATCAAAAATATCCTTTAATGCATGGTTGGTTCAGAATAAAAAATATGAGCGTTTACCATAAAAAAAAACATTACCCGATAAAATTATGAAATATTCTAATTTCTGTAATAATAATTGAAAAAACTTTGTAAAGTAGACCTACCGGGACAGGAAAACATCGCCAACCAAAATACCGTATTATTGAATTATAAAAATAGTATGGTAAAGCTTTCACGCAGGAGCGTGCGTGTAATAATTATGATGACGGCAAGTTTTGGCATAGTTTGGACTCCCCTATAGTCTTCCGACGTCATATTTGAAGATTCCCCCCCCCCAACTTCATAACGACTTGAATACTTTTAACGAAATTTTAAGTGCTCGATATTAAAAGTATGCACAGTTAGCCTATCCATAAAGTTAAAGCAAAAATTTTTTTTTTTTAAATAATTTAATACAAAAAGCCCAATAAACCTGCAAAAGTTTTATTTCATTTTAACGTCCAGCCTGAACACGATTCAATGTAAAACTGAGAATCAGTGCTGATTTTACTCATTTTCTAATCTTAAACAAATTGATAATTAGAAATTCTGTCCATGAACGATTTAATATTTTTATTGGAAACTAATACTCTATATCGTCTAAATTTATTTAATAAAACTCCGAGCGTTTAAAACTGATCACAATGATCTGTTATAAAATTTAAAATAGCAATTTGGTTACCTTGTTACAAATTTCTTATTTATATAATACTTCTTCTAGATTTTCTAAAACAAAATCTTTCAAAGATTTAATCTCAGTTATCGCAAAAAAAAAAAAAAAACCTGGCCTCAGACAATTGTATACTTGACTAGGCGTAAAATCGGAAATGTGATACTAATTCAATGTAATTCAATACCGAAAGACCAATTCGATATAAACTTGTGTCTGATTTAATTTGGCACTCAGAAGCCACTTCAATGTAATGCAGAAGCCGATTTAATGAAATATGGATACCGTACTGCTTCCTAATACAGTAGTAATAATAGTAATAAGATAATAATAATACTGTACTGTGATAGTAATAATAATAAAATTCATTTTAACGTAACTAAGCACTTTTATTCGTATTACCAAAAAATTCGACTATTATAATAATTTACAAAATTTAAATTGTTTTTTTTTAATGTTATCCAAGTTTGTTAAATTAAATAAGAATGAAAACTAAAAAAAAGTTAGTAGATAAGGATTTTAAAATAGAAAAATTAAATTTTCATTATTACCGGTATTAATTTATATTTTTTCAAATGAAATGTTGTACGTAGGCCTATACTTTTTGGGGAGCGGAATCTTCATTTTCATTATTTTTCAGGAAGTTAATACAGAAGTTTTAATACTAATAATGTAATTTTATAACTACATGTACTGTACTTGAGAATTCAGATCCCTGTTCAATAAAGGCAATAAACAATTCATCTATCTACAGTAAAATAAGTAAAATTATTCCAAGACAAGAGTAATTAGTTATAAAAACAATAATTAATAATTTTTGATGGTAAAACAGAAAAAAACAAAACAATAAAATTACAAAAGTTTTAAATTGCTTAAAAGCAAAAAATAATATTTCCAACTTGAGATGGAATATTATTATCCCCGAGCTAAGTTTCCAACTTCGTCATCGATAAAAATGTGCCACTTTTTAGCCCGCAATCCTCGCCAAATAACCTTTCATTTTGGTACCTTTTAAGCCTATATAATAGGTGAAAGCGGCAAAATTTTCGAGTTTGCGCCTAAAAGAATTGTTTCGACAAGAATAGCCACATATTACATAATATCTGTTCGTAGATAAAAAAAAAAAAATCAATTTTTATAATGTAAAAAAAAAATGGGAAAAGTAGGAAATGTTCAGCTGAAACGCTCGTGTTTAGCCCGAAAGTCAAATTCTTGAAAATCAATCGCGTGAAAAGCCAAAGACCAGCATGTTTACATTTTGTGTTTTCATAACAGCTGACCGCGCAAGATAATACTATAAGCTCGCATCTTAAAAGAATTTTGACAAAAATAGGCTCTCCTAAAATCAATTTCCCCCCTTTTTTCATCTTCAATGGCGGAGAATCAACAGCACAGCGTGCAATTAGGAATGTAAACACATAATTTCGTTTAATTTAGCACACAAAAAGACGCGTGAATGCTAATTTCGAGTTTGCTCATCATTTGCATTATCATCATTTTCACTTTCGTTATTACAGTACCGCGCTTTTCTTTTTACACAAATATTATCGCAATAATGAAGAGCGTTCATTTACAAGAAGTTTTCCACTTTCGTTCCATTTGTTTTTTTTATATACCGTACGACACTTTAGATATTGACGTAAAATTTGAAAAATTTTAAGGCACCATGTCCTACTGATTTAACAGTAATTATTTTACGGAGCTAATTTGGTTGGAAACCACAGCCTTAACATTCACTTTTAAACACAATCGTTCTTTTGAATGAACGCTAAAAACCAATGCAACAATCACGCTGCTAGTATTTTATGAAAATATATTACTTAAAATTTAGGGAAAAAAAAAATTATTTCCTGTTTAATAACAAATCTTGAACTGAAGAAAGTCAATGCTCAAATTTTTCAATAAAACAGATAAATGACCGCTGACAAAATTAGGTTTGCAGTGTTATCTGATACGTTTATATACCGTATTATATATTATTTAAGCCTTTCAATATTATTTATGATTTTATAGAATGACTTTTCGGCATTTTTAAATTCATTCACATTTCAAGGAACGCTTTTTCGCATGAAACTGCCTGTATATTTTTAATGTTATGCAGTGCTTGAAAGCCCTTTATTTAAGAATAATTAAGAAAATATTTGATTAAGTTAAATTTTAATTTGTTGTCATTTTTACATATTGTTAAATTAACCCAAATTTGAAAACCGTCTTTCTAATACGAAATTAATTAAATTTACATAAATAAATTAACTCGCATTTTGCGTCTTTCAGAAGCTCACAATAAAAGAAAATAAATAATTAATGATAAACTCAAATTCAACTGTATAGAGACTACTAAAATTAATTTAAAGGTTAATGAGTGCGTAATTATTTAAAAAAAAAAAAAAGCGTAGTAGGCGTACTTCAACTTCTATTATCATCGAAAACCCATTCAAATTAGATTTTTATTAAAAACAAACAGTATAATTATCAACAATGAAGTGTAATATTTTTCCCTGCCTCAGACATTCATTCCTTCTTTTCCAATTAATAATTAAGTCTCAAACAAAATTAATAAATTTGCTTTTCATCCATTATATCCGGTATATAACTTTTTTTTCTTTCTAAAAAAATAAAAATTATTTTATCCCGTTTTCAAACTACAGTATGAAACGTGAAAAAATTAACTATAAATATTACTATAACTTATTTAAAAAAAATCAACGTACGGTAATAAATGTTTTTAAAATAAGTAAACAACAAAGTAAATAAGCGCAGTTTCTGAATCACGGTTTATTCATTTTTTAAAAAAAAAAACCCCCCCCCCCCCCCCCCCCGTGTTTTTACTTTAAGCATTGAACACCGATCAATTTACAAAAAATATTAAATGCAACGCGAGCCCATTAAAAATGTAATGAAGAAGAAACGAGTTTAATTTCATAAAGTGGGTGCATATTAAGTATGGTAGAAAATTTGCAAACAAAAGTGTGAGTAGGAGTTTCTGCGAATTAAATCTGAATTTTTCTCAACCAAATGCCTTCCGCTAGGTAGCGTTAGCTCCGTCTTGGTACCCATTTATCACTCGGCGTTCCTGCCATTCCAACATCCTGTATCCAGCAGCCGCTGCTCTTCCGAAACACACAACGCAAACGCTGCTCTTCACAAGAAAGAAAAAAAAAACACGTGTTTCACCACCGTACTATATATCTCATTCAGCTCAACTTTGCAATCCAAACTATTTCAGAACTTGTTTAGGAACTTATTGTTAAAGTCGAAAAGTAAGTAAAAACTTTCATTTTCATTTAAAAAAAAGTATATCTCACGCATGCAATTTTTTTTTTTTTTTGTAAAATGTTTACAATTTATTAATTTTATTAATTAAAATTATTGGTTATTATTCAACTGTAACTTAATTTCCAAAAATTTGCACGCAAATTGGTTTATTAAAAAAATCTTAAAATAAAGTTATGACACTGTTTTGTTGGAAAAGGGTGTTTTTTGTTTCGGGTCACTGTAATATTTCAAGTAATTAAAAATTACATGTTTAACAATGCAATTTCAAATTAATAGTTTTTTTATAGACATTAATTGCTGCAGAAAATAAAAATAAAAAAAATTACGCTTTATCAAATGTCAAAGCTTTAATCAAATTACGCTATAATTTTATTCATTTATTCATTCTTAACCACTTTAATTATTAACGATGAGTATTTATTTAGCCTCAGATAATGTCTTTCTAATCTTAAAAAAACACCGCTATAGAATAAAATAAACAATCGTAATAACGTAAATACGAATTATTGCTAATTTATTTTCCTTTTCGTGAAATGAATTTTAATATTTTGGTGCCTTTAAAAATAAACAAATTCAAAGAGATTTTCTTCAAAAGCTTAATCCTTAATTAATGAATTATTTGCATCAAAAGCGAAGAGAAAGGCGAGATAATAATTGTAAATATTATTCTAATTAAAAAAAACAAAAAAAAAACATGTAAGGATTTTTTTTAAAATCTAATTCAACATAATTAAATTAATGTCAAACTCAAAATAAGCAATCTCCTTAAAATAATGTTCTTCGATTTATTTAAGATAAAAGTATTTTTTTACTTAACAAAATTGATATAAATATTAAATTTAATAAAAACGAAAATATCGTTGTTTTCATTAATATGAACAAACAAAACCGATAACGTCCTTAAGCTATTTTATTCCAATAAAATGATTATGCCATTAAATAAAATATTAGCTATAGTAGGCATAGTCAATCACAATAATTAAAAATACCGTATTAAATAATACGTATATAAAACGAAGATAATACGCATATAAATAACGATCAAATATTTAGAAAATACATAATAATATTTTGCCTATGCACGTAAAACGTAAACATGAATTTAATAATTATTATTAAATGAATAGAACGATGAATTTACAAAAGCAACATCAAATGCGCCAAACTTCCAAAAGCGTTCTTTAAATATTAAAAATGTCCATCTGCCCTCCGAGCAACAAATATAAATAAACAACTACAGTATGATAATTAATAACGTATTAATCAATAAATTCTTTTAAACTAGAAAAAAAAACTTTTCAAATAAAATTGAAATGTAGTGAGCGATATGAATGTTTCAAATAAAATTTAATCAAATACAGTAAAGTGAAAGATTAATACCGGGTGTATGAGATAATTCCCCTCAATTTCAGTTAATTTTAATCAGCAAACTTAATTTAATGAAGCAGTAATGTTATAAAGATATCCAAAATGAAACTTCAGTGATTAACAAAACATACTCGTACATTCGCTGCTCCAAATGTTCACGTGATTGATAAAATATTTGCACACTAATTTATTCCATAACAATTGTGACTCTTGATATGCCACCCACTTGCTGTTTATAATGTGTCTGAAGAGTTGGGGGGGGGGG